>JAULAV010002622.1:0-23327 GCA_030789695.1 Scilla litardierei | reverse complement strand
AAACAATTAATACTCTAAACAAGGCAACTTCGAAAGGGAAAATACCAACTATCCTCAACCAATACTTCTTACAAATTTCCCGTTCAATCATTATCGTTATTAAGATAGTAACATCTTTTCGGGGGTCTTTAACGTTCGATATCCCTTATAACTAAGTTCTCAAAAATGTACGTTCTCAAAAGTTGTCTTATTCGTAATGTATCATCCCTTGTTCATTGTATAGCCTAACTTGTAGTACTCTAATTATGACACCATCTAATTCCAACCTGATTCTTATATCAAGAAATTGGTATAACGACGCTTTACTAAATGAAAATAAGTATAAATGCGCCTAGTATACCTCACCACCTATCATCAACATTTATCAAGCTTCCAACTCATTCTTCATCGCATAAGTTTAAACACCTAATTAATAATTTTTTTTAAAAAAATTACATCTCATCATTTCTCGTTAGATCTTATCCCAAGCAACTTAGATCAATATACTCAACTATCCCTTTGCATCAACATATCATATCATTTTCGACGTCTCCATCTTGCTATCCGTACGATGAAGTCATGCTAAATATTCTATTATTGTCATCATAAATCATGTAATATCTACAAGGCTACTCTCAGCTGCTATTAAATGAATTCCAAATCTGCAATATGTACTCATCTTCATGTGCACCACTCATAGTATGGATTCCTATTGAAGCCATTATGAGTAGGTATATCCAAATGTGAAAATATAACTCTTGAGCATATCATTCTATTTATCATATAGTGAATAATTAACACAACTACCCTTACATCATCCCACACTAATCCTATTCGTAATTATAATCACTTAATAATAATAATCATATCCAACATTCTATCAACATAATGCATAACAAAAATTCAACACTGCTGATGATAGAAATCAAAGTAGAAGTAAACATTTTAAAAGAAAAGGCTATAATGCAAATTTAAAACTAATCACGCTAAAGCGGTGATAAATAAATAGATGCGATAATGTGGTAACCAAGAGTTTGTGTATGTCACAGAGTTGTTTGATGTAATAAATCAAGTTTGCGACAAATGGATTCAGGTGAGGCAAGGATATGGAGTTAGCTTGATCAGTTGGAATAGAGATGGTTATGAATGATTAAATGGGAGAATGGGAGATATGTGTAAAAATGTGACAATATCCCAATAACGTATAAGGATAGTGAATAGGTAGTTTGAGTTAAAATAGTAGATACACAAAAGACGAAAGGGTCATGTAGTGTTTGTTTCGTAAATGGAAAAAAAAAATTTTTTTAAGTATAAATACGATGAATACAGAACTATACACAGAAATAGTTGAAGTTTTATTTAACATAAAAAGTATTAGTGTATGATCGGTAGTTTTGAAATCTGTTGTAGTATAGTAATGCCATACATAAGCATGAATCACGTCCTTGCGGTCCAGCGGACACGGCCAGGGAAGTGACTAAGCCAGGATCACTTACCCCAAGTCTAGCAAGGGTGATCCAACAAACTTAGCCAAGCACATTGACCGGATCATGGTCCATTGAAGGAAACTTATCATTTACATGCGTGCCATTAACAAAAAGGTTTAAAGATAAAGATCTCCATATGTAGATAGTAAAATAGGGTGATATCATTAAAAATTTAGTGACTAAATATTTTCTGCAAAGGAAACTCAAAATCAAAGAATAATTTTAAGTCAGTTGGAAAATACGAGGCCTATGTAAATATATAAAAGATTTTTTTATAAAAGAATTTAAACTGAGCGAGAAAATCTATGAAAGGGATATCGATAGTAGAATCGGTATAGTAATGTGGGTGATTTAACAAGATAATGATGGCTGTCGGTAAGATCACGTGGGTCGAAAGCAAGGATTAGAAATGTGAGTACGGGTAGGAATTGACTTGTGAAAAAAAAAACTACGATGGATTTCTAAAGTCAAAAGTGGAATGTAAAATGAAGGAGATTAAAAATCAAGGAATACTGATTTGGTTGACTAAGGATCAGGAAACTTAGGACTGGAATTTTCTACTGAAGTTGATCGGGTAGAAGATTCTAGGGAAAGTGTTGTTTGAGAGTTAAGATTGTAAGATTATCTATGTTGTTTTAAAGTATTTTGCATGAGCAGAGACCTGCATGGGCCACCACTAAAACCTGTAACGCCCCGCTTCCCATTAGGCTTGAGAGCGAGGACGCGAACGGGCCCGCTTATGCAAGTAAGGAGGATGTACTTTTGCTTTTCTCTCTTCCTTGACTTAACACAATAAGCGTCTGTGTGAAATACCGCAGGTTCTTGCTTGCATTACTTAAAAACAACGCAGATAAAAAAACATTATTACAATCTCAAATGTCTCAACGGTATTACAACAATGTAGAAAAGAGGAGTGGGTCTTATGACCCGTACAATAAGTGAAAAGAAGTGCAATGAAAGTTCTTGGTCCACTGATTCAGCTATCTCAGCTAGTCCTCCTGGTAACCTGTCTCGTAACCTGACATACATTCAAACAACATGAATGTATGTCAGCAAGGGTCTGCAAGTAGATGTCAGATGACCCAAGGCAAGATATATATAACAAGTTATATATATGGCAGTTTTACAGCAGTTAAAAGAATTTACACTAACATGTATTTCAATGAACTGAAGCAGTTAAAACAATTATGAAAAGTTACACTAGCATGGTAGTTAAAGCAACAAGTTACATTAGCATGGTAGTTCAGTAATAAAAATTGACATGGCAGTTGAGTAATGTAACATCAGTCTGTAATTAACTTTCTTTTTCAATTATTTGACTGTGTGTGCAAGTCCGTGAATAAGATTCCCGCCGTTAGACGAATAGTAAATAAATACACCTTCAAGTGCCCCCGAAGGCGACTCGTTAACTACCGGCTAGTGCCTGGGAACGAACCCCACCCACGTGTATTTCCTGGATCACGTGCCAGGATGCTAATCCGTCATATACTGAAACACGAGTCCAGACTAGTCGCATGCGACATAATCACATGTGACCGACGAGATCAACTAATAGCCAACGGCAGTAACATCTGGTAGCCAACGGCAACTGGTAGCCAACGGCAACTGGTAGCCAACGGCATTTAACTACGGGATCCAACGGCATTTAACACGCTATAAGTATCAACAATTCTAAAATTAACCATACATGTCCAGAAACATTACCATTCACAAAGTGTGTCCATTTTGATTATTAAGGGGTCCACACACGCACACGAGTTTAACTCTAGCATTTCTAAAAAGTGTGTATGTGTCAGCAATTAATTGTACAACATCAGATATCACAAAAACATAAAATAACTGCACGCTTGCCTGACTGGGACAGTTTGGGTTGTCCGAGTAACGACAGGAAAGTTCGCGACGTATCTGCGTCATTAAATAATAACATTTATTATAATGAATAAAAGTGCTGAAATCGGGAATTAACGAATTTGATCAGAAAGGTAATTATTCTTGTTATCGTTCTAAATTAAGATATATCAAATTATATGTCGTTGGGTTCGTTTTGATGGGTATTACTTAATGGTGATACTGGTTCACTATTTTGGCTACACAAATTAAGAAATCAAAGTTATTGCGAATTAAGCACACAATTAAGTTGAGCTTTAAATTAGGTTCATCTAATTTTATGGGGTTCACTGGCTAGGGTGGCGGTTATATTGGGTTATAAAAACAGGGTACACATTATTTTATTCTAGTGTTAATACCCGAACATCATTTACAAGTAATAACATGTTGAAATCATATGATACAATCAAATAACATTAAATAACACTAACAACTAACTATTATTAAATAGGTTAATTAACTAATTAAGCTAACTACAAGTTTTAACATGGTATTATAATTCTCACATACTAATTTCGACCATGGGTACAAGTTACATGGTATAATTTCTCTTCCACCATTATTTAATGTATAAACTTACCCCTATTTTCTCTTCCCTTTATCTTTACAACCTGTCATCCCTTTAATAACACAAACTCCCCTCTATTCCTCACTTTAACTCTCTGCCTCTCTGTCTTCTTGGTTCTCTTTTGTTTCACTTTTTTTTTAAAATTTCGTTTGCAGCAAGAGATCCAACGCAAGAAGGGAGGAGCTTACATGCGCAGGCGACGGAAGAGGGCTCACGGCGGAGGACAGCACGGCAGGCGGCTCCGGGCGGCGCTCCGGCGAGCTGGCTGGGCGGCGCGCGCGCAGGTGGCTGGCGTCGGGTCCCAGGTGGCCAGCGGCGGCGGCTAGGGCTGGGGGGTGGTCGGCCATGGTGAGGGGTGGAGGAAGGAGGAAGAAGAAGAGGAAGAAGGGGTTTAATTGTATTTAGATCTGAAAATGGGTTGGTGTTTCTGAAATTTGTTTGGGTTTCAAGATCTGAAGTTTGTTTTCAGATCTCATCTCTTGTTCTAGGTCTCTGGTTCTAATCAGCTTTGGTTTGAGAAGAATGTTTTTTTGGGAGGAATGTTGTTTGAGGTTGGTTTTCATTCTTTTTTTTGTTCCTGATGAGGAATTTGATTTGGGGAGAATGATGGGTTGAGGTTGATGAAGAACAATTTTGGATTTGGGAAATTGTTTCTGGTTTGATTTTGTTTTTGTCTTGGAGAATTTGCAAGTTAATTGGGCAGGGAAAAGACCATGGTGGGTTATGAAGATGAGCAGGGGAGGAAGACGTTGTTGTTCTTAAGGAGGTTAGCAGGGGACAAGCTTCCCATTAGTCAAAGATTAGGCTTAGGATTTAGACAGGATTAATTGCAGATTTTGACTAAGGAAGAAACGTGTTGGGTGTGTGTTGATTGTAATAGGCAGAGGAAATGTATTTGCCCTATCAAATACGAGAGTTGTGTTTGAAAGGTAAACAGACATTGAATCTTTAGTCAAATAGGTTAGGCAAGATTAGGATAGGTATTAAATGTAACTTGACTAATTGGAGAAAACGTGTTTGTGAAGAGAGGTGTTTGTTTGTGTTTTGATTACTAGGCAAGGAAAACATCTGTCTTCAAAGAGACGTGAGCTGATTTGAAATATTAAACAGGCATTAAGTATTTAGTAAAATGGTCAAAGTGATTAGGAAATTGTAATTACTAAGATAATTAAGTAAATTTTAAACGTAATTATTAAAATAAGTAATTAGTAACTTAATTAAAGTAATTATCAAGTTGTGATTAGTAAGACAATTTAGTTACAGTGATTTGTTAAACTAAGTAGTTAATTAATGACGACACGGTAAAAAAACGAAAATAGACGCGTTCGTGTCGATTCGTACGGACGAAATATTAGCCGGATGACTGTAATAGAATATCGATACGTACGATCTAAAATAGGTCTTAAAAATACAGGCCGTTACATTCTCATACCGACTAGTTGAGCTTGCCTCTGTACAGCCTGAGTTACTGTTTACAGTTAGTCGGTCCAAGAACATTCATCGACCGACTAGTTGTGAAACTAGTCGGTCAACATTTGTTCTTAGACTGACTAGTGTAACTTGTATTCAGCTTCGTGCATTTCACTCTTAGTCGGTCAAAGAACACTAACCGACCGACTAGTTGGCAAACTAGTCGGTTGGCAAGTCTTCTTAGACCGACTAGTTCATGTTGCCTGGAAATCACTCTTTTGGCTGTCGAGCTGTTAGTCGGTCCATGTTGAATCACCGACCGACTAGTTGATGAACTAGTCGGTCAGTGATCCTTCTTAGACCGACTAGTCTGCTTCAGATTTAGATCCGTTGGAGTTTTGAAAGCGACGTTTCTTTCTCTCTTTTCCCTTGATCCTTTAAATACCTGAAGGGGTTATTTCATAGGATCTAAGGCTGATATTTCCAGAGTTCTATTGATTAAAAAGAGAAGCTTTCAACTCTCATCTTCAAGCTCTCCCATTCTCAAGAATCTCTCCCTCACTCTTATTCCTCAAGAGATATTCATTGGTTGTGAGCCTTCCAAGCCAATGGCTTGATTCTTGGTCATCCATCTCATCCCTAGGCTTCCATTGCTGGTCATCTCCTTGAAGCTAGGGTTTGGTGACTCTTCCTCCATCAAAATCCTCTTTGCCCTAATTTGGTAAGAAATCTCAAGGCATAGGTATTTTGTTGGTAAGCATTTCATTTCAGTTATATTTGAATTGTATACTCTCGGTTGTGAGAGGTTTTACGTGATCCCGGGTTGTGGGATTCATGGTCATCGATTGTAGGTCGTTTGCACTTGTGAGGTTTTCGCAAGTGGTCTTATTGGAAATCTTGAGTTAGGGTTTCTAACTCAAGTATCCGGAAGGGATCCGGGTGGTTGGGACGTAGGATCACCGGGAACAAGTCGGGGAGACTTGGGTGGATCCGAACCCATTAAACCATTTGTTTGCGTTTGCATTTATTCTTGTTGATCGTTGTTATTCCGCATTGTTGTTTGTTAATTGCACGATAATTAGGAATAACTCTCCTTATTATTTAAAAGTACTATTCACCCCCCCTCTAGTACATGTGCAGTGGCTTCCCATGGCACTACAATTGGTATCAGAGCCAAGGTTCAAAGCTACACATAGCCAAAGTTGAGAGCTATGACAAACAACGACTACAACGTCTTCAAGAACCGCGATGGAGCTTCTTCAGTTATGGAAGGACTATCCTCCGTCAGGCCTCCACACTTCAACGGTACCAACTACGGGTACTGGAAATGCCGGATGCAAATTTTCCTCCGGAGCGCTTCACTATGGAGAGCCACCATGACGGAGTATGTCGAGCCTTCCGAAGAAGATTTCGCGAAGTGGACTCCCGCGGAGGTCGCCACGGAAGTAGCCAATGCCAAGGCAATGAATGCCTTGAATTGTGCGTTGGAGCCCGAGGACTTCAACAAGATATGCACATGTAAGAGTGCATATCAAATATGGAACCAACTCCTTATATTGCACGAAGGATCGAGTACGGTAAAAGATTCTAAACTCGTCGTTGCTAATAAAGAATTTGAGTTGTTTCATATGGAGCAAGGCGAAACCATGAAGGAATATTACGCTCGCTTCGTGGATATATCCAACGACTTGGAAGCTCTTGGGAAGGTCTATACCCAAAAGGAGAAAGTCGCGAAGATTATCGACGGTCTTCCATCATATTGGGAAAAGCGTACCTTCGCCATCGAGGAAGGTAACGACATGAATAAATATACCGTCATACAACTAATGGGTACCTTGTTGTCTTACAAGGTACGCAAGGATAGTAAGATCCGAATGAAGGAAAAGATGAAAGTGTACTTGAAGCAAGATGAGCCAAAGAAAAAGGCGATTGCCTTCAAGGCCGCTCCATCTACCGATGATGAAGAATCAGAAGACGAATTGGACATGGAATCCATTGCCCGTATGGCAAGGAAGTTCGATCGATTTCTCCGAGAAGGTATATCTTTGAATAAATCTAAAGTTAGTTCGACTAATACTTCTACTCCCGTGTGTTATAAATGCAACAAGCCAGGACACATCAAACCGGATTGTCCTCTCTACAAACACAAGGAGAAGGGGAAAGCATCGAAGTACGACAAAGTCAAGAAAGTACAAGAAAGGACTTGTTGGCACATTCACTGACTCCGAGGAGGATTCCTCAAGTGGAGAGTCGGATGTTGGACATGTGGAGAAAGCAAAACTTTGCTTCATGGTTAATGAGGCAAAAGATCAAAAGTCCTCATTCGATGATAGCGAGGATGAAAGCGAGGATGGTAGCGAGGATGAAAGTGGAGAACCTACTATTGATGCAATGAGGTTAGCAAACCAAGAAATTTGGTCAAAATTTACTAAATTAGTAGATAGATATAATAAGACTAAAGATGAACTTGTTAGCCTCCAAACCTCTCATAAGTCTACCATCACCAACAATGACACCATTGTTGAGACACTCGCCAATGAGAAAGCAAGTTTGCTTACTCATAATGGCTTGTTGAGAAATGAGGTGAAGTCCCTCAAATCTCAACTTGAGCATGTTCTTGTTGAGGATTCGGATGAACATGTGATAGCGGATTTGACGTCTCAAAACTCAACTTTGAGTATTGAGAATAAGAATCTCAAATCAAGTGTTTATGCACTCACATCGCAAGTATCTACTTTGGATGCTTCTTTGCATTCTCTCAAAGAGAAGTATGAGTGCACGTTAGGCCGTATCAATGATTTCAATAAAGGTAAGGGCCATTTGGATAATATCCTAAATGACTTACTTCCGGCCAAACACCACATTGGCTTGGGGTATAAGATGGAAGACTCATCCAAATCGCCTACCACCTTTGTTAGGCCGACATCCAATGCCTCGAAAAGTGGGAGCAAACACCCCATTGGTAGTTCTCCTACCAATAGTGCTTCCACTTCGTACACACCCCTGATTGGAAAGAAACCCACTTTGGGTAGACCTCCAAAGAGGAGTCATGCATTTTTGTACTCACATGCTATGCCACGTAGGAACACACATCCTACTCCACCGGTGCATGTAAATAGTGATTTTTATGCTCCGCACCCACGAGCACGTGCAAACACTCATATGAGACAACCACATGCACGTAATCATGCTCATGCACATCATAATGCTTATGTTCACACATCTAATCCACATGTGAATGCCTTCTCTCATAATCATCCTCATGCATACACACCTCATGCTTATCCACGTATGTATGCTACACCACATCATGGATCTCATGCTCATCATAATGCTATTTCTAGATCTCATGCTCTTAGGCCACATGCACCACATAGAAATCAACCTTTTGTGCATGTGTAACGGCCGCTTTCCGACCGTTTGTAATTCCTGCGTGCACGTGCTTTATCGTGCACGTATTTTATTTGGCTATTTCTGAGCTCGCCGTTGCGATCGTTTTGGGGTGTTGGATTTTATAGTAATTTTTGGGAACGTCTTTCACGGCTCGTTTTTGCGCGAAACGACTTTGAATGATAGGGGCGTTTTAGTCATCTGACTCGAAACATCGTTTCCAATTTTACGTAAATTTTTGGTAGGCGTTACGCACGATCAGACTCTGTAGATCTGTGCGTCTCGTCTCCACGATCGCCCCGGTATTTTCGAATTATTTTTCTGACGTCCGGATTGAAAGATATCGCTCGGAGAAATCTGGACCGTTGATTGCCCTGATCAGATTCAAAATTCAAATTCGTTAGCCAAATCTGGCTATATCCCTAATTGGTTGCACAAGAATCCTTCTTAAACTGCCTACTCTATTGACCCCTGGACTTTCCCCAATTTGTACCCTACTATCCCCTACCCTAACACATCTAACCTATAAACCCCATAGTTATACATCAACTAATATTATTATTAAAACCTAGACCTAGCAATCCCAAATTCACGTGAACAAACCCTGGGGCTGTGAAATAGCCAGCCGCCACAAAAATTTTGCTTCTTCCCATCGCACGAGAGACTCCTCCCCTCATTCTCAAACAAAGATCCCCGTAACCCTCGCCTTCGAGCTTCCCCCTGGGCCATGAAGTCCGGCGACCCCTCTCATCGCGCAACCTCCGATCACAGACACCACCCAACACCTCCGGCCGCCGCACAAATCCCGCTGATGCCCCCAGCCGTCGAATCCCAAGGCCACAGCCCGGTGACCCCCGCGAAAGCCGTACGAAGCCGCAGCAGCCCCGCTGCCGCTTCCCTCGCACGAACGGCGACCGCCGTGCTGCTGTGTTCCCAATCACCGCAAAGCCCCTCCCCCACACGCTACAGGCAATCTCCCGGAGGCCCCCAGAACCACCAACGATGACTTCCAGTCACCACCCCCACAGGCCTACCGACCTCCTGCTGCTGCGGTGAGCACCGTCCGCAGTCCCCGTTGCCGCTGTGCCCCACGGTCTCCTTCGTCGACTCCGATCCCCGCTCAGCCACCGTCGGTGGCTACTGACGCCGCGGCAACACGCATCAGCGCCTGCTGCGTTTTCGGCCATCACCCGACAACCGCAACGCCACACTCCACCCTCTCCTCCGAGCCGTTCGACGCCCAGTTGCTCCTCTCCGACATCTCGCCTAGCCCGCTCCCTGACGTCGGCCGCCTCCTCGCCTCCATCTAAGGCCACACGCCGCTCCTCACCTCCCTCGCTCTCCTGCTGCCCGAGCCCACCTCCGCCAGAATTGCCGAAGTCCTCCGACGAAGCTCGTGCAGTCATTCACCCTCTCTTCAAGCTTGGCAATGAACTGAGCTGAGTGAGTCAGTCACGCCTTCCGTTCGACCACGAGAACACTAACGACCAGTGACGAGACGTTCCGGAAATTGGAATCGTGACGCGATCCGCTACCGTTGCCAGACCCGACGTCGGATCCGTGTGCGATCGTCAAAAGACGGACTTCCGCGGACGCGACGACTGGACGAGACGCTCCGGACGGACGACGCACTCGCCATTTCAGGCAAGTGTACCCACTTGCGTTTTTGACCGTGCTTTGGTCTTAGATTGCTAGAACTGTTAGACTGTGAATGTATAGAACCGGACGTGAAATGATAGCGTCCGGGACGCCCCTGACGACTTAGACTTGACGACGAAGTCTAAGCTCGACAAACAACAACTTTTGACACCGTAGGGCTATCTTGTGTGTGCGTGCGTGTGGACACCCTAGAATAACAATTCCTTACACTTGTCGTGTCTTGTCCCTGTTACACAAAAAGCCTTCGGGCGTTTCGGATGCTTTCCTTGCGGAAGTGATCCCTGTTACACAAAAAGCCTTCGGGCGTTTCGGATGCTTTCCACGCGAAAGTGATCCCTGCTACACAAAAATCCTTCGGGCGTTTCGGATGCTTTCCTCGCGGAAGTGATCCCTGTTACACAAAAAGCCTTCGGGCGTTTCGGATGCTTTCCTTGCGGAAGTGATCCCTGTTATACGAAAAGCCTTCGGGCGTTTCGGATGCTTCCCTAGCGGAAGTGATCCCTGTACTTCTTGTCCTGAGTTCCTGGGTTGGGTAGGGTTGAGCGTGCGCACGGCAAGAGGGTCTGATCCCCCTCGAACCGTAAGGCGTGAACCCTTCGTGTCACACTTGTCTTGTCTTGTCCCGTCCTGTTTGTCCTGTCTTGTCCCGTCACGTCCCGTCTTGTCTTGACACCTGTAGGTTAGTCCCGTAGTTGGTAGCACACGCTACGACTACTACTTGCTACGCTTTACTTTCCTGCTGCGTTACTTCTTGTCGTGTTACCCTGCTATAACCACAGCCTGTTAATCAACCAGTAAACTGTTGTGTAAAAGAACCTCAGCATGCTAATCAACCAGTAAACCATTGTTTAAAGTTCGGTGCACTTGCAGTAAATTCTAACCCTTCTTGTAGACTTTACCTGACGTACAGTTCCTTTTTCTTGGGTGCTGTACGTCAGGTGTTTAGCCAGAGTTCGTGGACGGGGCAGACTCACTGGGGTACGAGGAGCCGAGGACGTCGACCCAGACTACGTGCCTGACGAGGACCAGAACTTGAGGTCTCTTTAGTCGTCACTTTCAGAGGTTCTGCTTTTAGTTGCTTTTCGTTAGGCTGTTGCCATGCTTAGGCTTCCTTTTCTAGACTTTGTACCAGTTGGATATTATATCTCTAATTTAATGAATGCCTTTTTCTTTCTGTACTTATGTTGTTTCGAACTTTATTAATGCAAGAACCTGAAAATCTTTTAAAATGGTACCTCTACAGACGCTTATTGGGTCCGAGCTTCTAAAGCTCTGGCCTAAGCGGGCCTCGTCACGTTTCGCTTCCGTCCATTTTGGGAAGCGGGGCGTGCCAGCATGCAACCACTAGGAAGAGGATTCCCAAAATTTACACTATTTGGGGTCCCAAGAACACTAGCAATCATGATATGAATGTTTATGTGCAATCCTATATTAATGATGTTATTTTGAATGATGATTATGTTGGAAAGTCAAGTTCCTCTCGGACTTGGTTTCCGAAGGGTTAGTTCCTTTAACTCTTCAATGCTTGGTACCATGAGCTTATGACCATGTTATGGGTACCAAGGCATTTGATTATAAAAATGATTTTGATTACATTAACTCATGGGTTACAATTATTTTAATTACGTATTTCAAATTTGTTGTCTAACCCATTGGATCCAAAAGGGTTTTTGGATACCAAAATGAAGCTTTCTAGGTTCAATCCACCGTGGGATACCAACCCTACCAACTCCTCGATTTGCGAAGACTTTCATTCAAACTGAGTTGATGGTGCTTAGGTAATGCACCAATGTAGGGGGAGCTTAATGTTGTAAGTATGATATTACATTTGGTATCCATGAGGGTTGAATGCATGCTTGGTTAGAATCTATTTCTTTACATTGGTATCATTTTGTTTCTCCTAGCATGATAGAATTGTGAATGCCATAAATGCTTTGAAATTCATATCTATTTTTGGCATGACATAATTTTAAAAAAAGGGTTATTGTGATGATTTTCGTATTACTTTTATCACCTTGTCACTTCTCATCGCACACTTCACTTAGTTTTGATGTGCTTTTACTTTATGTTCATTTTCGATCGATATTGTGACATTTGATATTCTATGATGTGCCCCACTCTTCTGGTGGTTCATTCCTTTGTGCACATTTTATGTATGTCTCTGATATTGATTTCGTCGCTCGACGATTTATTTTGATTCAACAGCTTTAGTTGTATGAAAACATAGAATTGTTTTCCATGCACTAAAATAGCTATAAATGTTGATATTGGAGAATAAATTCCTTTCATCAATACGTGAATTTACAATTGGTATTTTGATGACTTCATTTTTCGTTTTTTTTTGACTAAAGTCTCTTTGGCACACCTTTAATATGTTTTGGTATTTTACTTTGGTGTCATTGGACCGAGGTCGTATTCTTCAACTCCCGTGATTCATGTATTATTTGGCCATGATTTGTTATCATTGACTTCCTCCCGCACTTTTTGGATTATGCCAAAGGGGTAGAGATATAATAATAGCATGTGCTAAATGATAGTTTAGCATGAATCTAATTTGATATGTTAGATTCATGGGGAGTTAAGAAAATATAAATGTTGTTACGACCTAAAGATCGTAGGAGCCCGACCCCCGCCCGGATCCGCTAACATACCCAGTTAACTCACCACTTCTCAAAAGGGCCGCCGCCCCGAAGATTCGGGGCATCAGGGAGTTAGGCACGCCTTGCAGCGTTCCCCAAACCGGCCAAAGCTAACAAGCGCAGCCGGCCGAGGCGAACAACCGCAGCCGCCCAACCCACCGGGGTAGCGCGCTTGGGGACGCTTGGGTGGCTAGGCCAGGCCTACTGACGGGCGCGAACGTATCCCTCCGTACCAGCTGGCCGTACCCCGTGACCGACCGAGGGGTGCGGCCGGGGCGGACAACCCCCGATCGAGACGGCCCGCCCGACCCCCGCGAACCGCAGCGCCTAGAGTGACCCCGCCCGACCTTTAGTTCGCCGCTTACGACAAACAGCCTAGGATAAGGACACGACTGACACGTACGTCACCCGACCGCCTGACAAAGCACCCCCAGGCGGCTGACCTATCCGACGGTTAGTGCTTTCGGCCCTGACATCCCGACAAAAGCACCCCTCGGCCGTTGCGCCGCCTGACAGGCGGATCAGGAACTCCTGTTCCCAACGTCCTCGTCCGAAGCTTCCGCTGACACCCGAGCCAGCTCAGCACGCCTAGTCATCACTCGTCAGGTATAAATACCTCCTCTCCTCTTACGGAGAGGGGGTTGGAAAATTCTCTCTCATCTTCTATTATTCACACACGAGAGCAAAGGTCCTCCATATCTTTGTTCTCCCACCAATAGCTCACCACGCGAGGCGGACACACCGTTAGTCCGGCCGGCGTGACTAGCCCCCCATTTAAGCCCTTTACTGACTTAGGCATCGGAGGGGCTAAGGGTTGAACCCCAACCCCGCCCTTCTGACGAGTTGTTCGTGCTGCAGGAGAGCTCGCCCCTTGACCAAAGTCAGCGTCAGCCTCCCGCCATCCAACCTTCCTCAGCTGCATCCGACGAGATACGATCCCGTGAGCTCCACCAGCAACGGATCCAACCTCTTCATCCCACTAATCACTTGTAAAACAGCCTGCCTAACCCCCCATTTCCATATAACCACCGTGCCCTTGGTTCCCCATAATACAAATTCATTGTACGCGAGTTCCACCTCGTAACAATTGGCGCCGTCTATGGGAACGAAGGGTCACACCCATGTTAGACTCCATGCCAATTTCGCGGAACCCTGACCACGGCAAAGATCCCGTGGGACAGGAACCGCTCTCTCTGCAAATCACTCCGGCGTTCGACGCCCTCCCGGGCGTGGGCACCTAAACTGAGCCTACTTCATCCTACGTCGTCTTGAAAAGCTTCGAGGCCGTCACTCAGGCCGGGGGAGGCTATCAGACAACCGGAACGGGGCCGCCGCCCGGCCCCTCGGAGCCCCAGAACGTGAGGCGGAACCTCCGCCTTCAGTTCGAGGAGGAGGGAGAAAACAGGGGGCTCGCGGAGGAGATTGCAGCCCAGCAAAGGCTCCTGGAAGAGGAGGTGGAAGTTGCGCGGCGGTGGAAGCGCCTGGGGGAGGCGGCCGCGGCGCAAAGGCGCTTGGACGAGGTGGCCGAGACCGCCTGGAGGGCCTACCAGGAAGAAGAGGCCGCCCGCCGCCAACTCCGCTTCATTGTCGCGGAACGCGAGAGGCTAAGGAGGGAAAACAGGAGCAACCAAGAAGTTCTAGAGGAGACGGAGACGGGCCGGCGGTCCAGGAACGGGCGGGACCCGTTGCTGAACAGGTCCCCGCCTGGAGGAGGCGGCCCACATCACCGGCACCACCCCTCCGATACCCTGCACGAGGAAGCCGTTTGTCGACAACTACGCTTCCTCACCGCCGAGCGCGAGAGACTCCTTCGGGAGAATCAAGAACGGATGGAGGCCCGGGGAGAGCTGGCCGGGAGAAGCTGGCGCTGGGAGAACCGTAGCCCACAACCCGTCGAGTCCTCGACCCAGGGAAGGAGCCCCGCCGGGCGACAGTCGGGCTACTCCCCGGGGACGGAGGACCGTCGACGGCCGAGACGCGACCGAAGCCAGACCCCCGAATGGCGGAGGGGGGATGCGCCGAGCCGCCCAACCTACCCGGAGGAAGCCACGCCGCTTGCACGGTGGATCACGTCCGCCCCAAGGCCCATAAGGTTCAAACCCCCCCACTTGGCCACATACAACGGGAGAGGCGACCCCCCTCACGCACGTGCAATAATACCGGGGGGCAATGGAGGCCCAGGACGTGGATGAGGCGTTCCTATGCCGACTTTTCTCCCAAAGCCTGAGGGACACCGCGTTGGACTGGTACTTCGGCTTGCCCGCGAGGTCCGTAGGGAGCTTTGGTGAACTATCCCATAAGTTCTGCCAAGAGTTCCGGGCCGGGCGGACGAAAAAGAAGCCCTTAGACTATCTCAGCACGATAGTCCAAGGAGAAGGATAGACAACGGGTAGATACCTCCGCCGTTTTCAGGAGGAGAGACGGGCGGTGGTGACATGTGGCGATGAGGTGCTTATGCTGGCCTTCAAATCGGGGTTACGGACTCGGAGCCTCCACAAATCCCTGCTCCGGGATCTGCCAACCGACTACGAGGCATTGGTTGCTATGGCGGAGAGACACGCGTTGGCCGAGGAGACTCTCGGCGCCAAGGCCTTGTTCCCCCCCGGCGAAACCCCCCCAAGGCGAACCCCGGTCACACCCACGGCCGAGGCAGGAAGAGGGACACCGTGGTCGCGACCCACTGGCCCGACCAAGGAGGGAGCCTCTCGAGCCTCGCCCGCAAGATCGACCTGGCCCGGCGCGCGATTTCGCTCCGGCCCAAGGGCTCCCTCGGGTCATCCCGAGACAAGAAGGCCCCCTACGGGCACATTACACGCAACTCAATGCCTCCTTGATTGAGGTGATGGCCGCGGCTACACGGGCCGGACTGCTGCCGGAGCCGCCCCGAGAAATGAAGTCGGACCCCGCCCGGAGAGACTTTAAGAAATACTGCTGATACCACCGGGACCACGGCCACGACACCGACAACTGCTTCACCCTCAAAAGGGAAATCGAGCGGCTGATCCAGGCGGGCCACCTGGGGGACTTCGTCGGAGGCCGGAGACCGGACCGGGAAGACGGGAACCACCGAAGGGCACGGAGGGCAGACCCTCCGGCAAACGACGAGCGGGAAGAGCTTCACCCCCCGAAACCCGTCATGCGCATAAACACGATATGCGGCGGACCATCTTCAGGAGGGGCATCGTCGTCAAGCAAAAAGGCGTATGCGAGACAAGTAATGACGGCGGGTCTTGGAGGGGACCAGAGAGGGAGAAGGATGGCCTACCCTCCCATTACTTTCAGCGACGAAGATCTAGAGGGGATCGAGCAGCCCCACGACGACGCCATCGTCATCGAGGCACAGATTGGGACGGCCATCGTCAGCCGCCTTCTGATCGACACAGGGAGCTCCTGCGACATCCTGTTCATGTCCACAATCGAGAAGATGGGGTTAAGGCCGACGGACCTGAGACCCTGCACTGGACCCCTCGTCGGTTTCACCGGTCACTCGACCCCCATCATGGGAGTGATCACCTTGCCGATAACCCTCGGAGAAGAGCCACAGGTCGTCACTCGAATGACGCTGTTCGTTGTGGTCGACATTATGTCGGCATACAATGGGATCATAGGACGACCTTACATGTCGGCCATTGGAGCGCTCCCCAGCCTCCTCCATCAGATGGTCAAGTTCCAGACCCCCCGAGGGGTGGGGATCGTACGGGGAAGCCAGAAGCTGTCTAGGAGCTGCTACGTAGGGTCGACCAAGCACAAAGGACCCGAGGTGAACCTGAAGATCGACTCCCCGAGGCGGAGTTATGACCCCCACCAGCCGGAGTTAGCTCCTACCGATGCCGCTACCGAAGGAAACAGGATCGACCTCGCGCCCCCCCTCCCCTGAGAAGGACGGGCTAGTCACTCCAAGGGGCGCGATGCACCGGTCGCGGCATGGCCGAGAACTGTAAGTCCTGCACGAAACACCTTGTTCCCTTCTTTTTATCTTTGAATTTCGCCTTTTCTGCATGAAAATTTCAGTTCAACCCTCTCAAAGACTCCGGGGCAGGACCAGTCCTCGCCACCCAAACCGGAGAGGGGCACGGGCCGAGCTGCGTACTCGCTCCCCCCCAGGAAGACCTCCGGGGCAAGTTCACTGAGCTTGGCCACCCAAACCGGAGCGCCATATGCGGGGTAGGCAACGGCCCAATACCCGTCCGACTATGGGGGCTGCGGGGAGGCGACGGCCCAATACCCGCCCTCTCAAAGACTCCGGGGCAGGACCAGTCCTCGCCACCCAAACCGGAGAGGGGCACGGGCCGAGCTGCGTACTCGCTCCCCCCCAGGAAGACCTCCGGGGCAAGTTCACTGAGCTTGGCCACCCAAACCGGAGCGCCATATGCGGGGTAGGCGACGGCCCAATACCCGTCCGACTAAAGAGGCTGCGGGGAGGCGACGGCCCAATACCCGCCCTCTCAAAGACTCCGGGGCAGGACCAGTCCTCGCCACCCAAACCGGAGAGGGGCACGGGCCGAGCTGCGTACTCGCTCCCCCCAGGAAGACCTCCGGGGCAAGTTCACTGAGCTTGGCCACCCAAACCGGAGCGCCATATGCGGGGTAGGCGACGGCCCAATACCCGTCCGACTAAAGAGGCTGCGGGGAGGCGACGGCCCAATACCCGCCCTCTCAAAGACTCCGAGGCAGGACCAGTCCTCGCCACCCAAACCGGAGAGGGGCACGGGCCGAGCTGCGTACTCGCTCCCCCCCAGGAAGACCTCCGGGGCAAGTTCACTGAGCTTGGCCACCCAAACCAGAGCGCCATATGCGGGGTAGGCGACGGCCCAATACCCGTCCGACTAAAGAGGCTGCGGGGAGGCGACGGCCCAATACCCGCCCTCTCAAAGACTCCGGGGCGGGACCAGTCAGCGCCACCCAAACCGGAGAGGGGCACGGGCCGAGCTGCGTACTCGCTCCCCCCCAGGAAGACCTCCGGGGCAAGTTCACTGAGCTTGGCCACCCAAACCGGAGCGCCATATGCGGGGTAGGCGACGGCCCAATACCCGTCCGACTATAGAGGCTGCGGGGAGGCGACGGCCCAATACCCGCCCTCTCAAAGACTCCGGGGCAGGACCAGTCCTCGCCACCCAAACCGGAGAGGGGCACGGGCCGAGCTGCGTACTCGCTCCCCCCCAGGAAGACCTCCGGGGCAAGTTCACTGAGCTTGGCCACCCAAACCGGAGCGCCATATGCGGGGTAGGCGACGGCCCAATACCCGTCCGACTATAGAGGCTGCGGGGAGGCGACGGCCCAATACCCGCCCTCTCAAAGACTCCGGGGCAGGACCAGTCCTCGCCACCCAAACCGGAGAGGGGCACGGGCCGAGCTGCGTACTCGCTCCCCCCCAGGAAGACCTCCGGGGCAAGTTCACTGAGCTTGGCCACCCAAACCGGAGCGCCATATGCGGGGTAGGCGACGGCCCAATACCCGTCCGACTAAAGAGGCTGCGGGGAGGCGACGGCCCAATACCCGCCCTCTCAAAGACTCCGGGGCAGGACCAGTCCTCGCCACCCAAACCGGAGAGGGGCACGGGCCGAGCTGCGTACTCGCTCCCCCCCAGGAAGACCTCCGGGGCAAGTTCACTGAGCTTGGCCACCCAAACCGGAGCGCCATATGCGGGGTAGGCGACGGCCCAATACCCGTCCGACTATAGAGGCTGCGGGGAGGCGACGGCCCAATACCCGCCCTCTCAAAGACTACGGGGCAGGACCAGTCCTCGCCACCCAAACCGGAGAGGGGCACGGGCTGAGCTGCGTACTCGCTCCCCCCAAGGAAGACCTCCGGGGCAAGTTCACTGAGCTTGGCCACCCAAACTGGAGCGCCATATGCGGGGTAGGCGACGGCCCAATACCCGTCCGACTAAAGAGGCTGCGGGGAGGCGACGGCCCAATACCCGCCCTCTCAAAGACTCCGGGGCAGGACCAGTCCTCGCCACCCAAACCGGAGAGGGGCACGGGCCGAGCTGCGTACTCGCTCCCCCCCAGGAAGACCTCCGGGGCAAGTTCACTGAGCTTGGCCACCCAAACCGGAACGCCATGTGTGGGGTAGGCGACGGCCCGATACCCGTTCGACTAAAGAGGCTGCGGGGAGGCGACGGCCCAACACCCGCCCTCTCAAAGACTCCGGGGCAGGACCAGTCCTCGCCACCCAAACCGGAGAGGGGCACGGGCCGAGCTGCGTACTCGCTCCCCCCCAGGAAGACCTCCGGGGCAAGTTCACTGAGCTTGGCCACCCAAACCGGAGCGCCATATGCGGGGTAGGCGACGGCCCAATACCCGTCCGACTATAGAGGCTGCGGGGAGGCGACGGCCCAATACCCGCCCTCTCAAAGACTCCGGGGCAGGACCAATCCTCGCCACCCAAACCGGAGAGGGGCACGGGCCGAGCTGCGTACTCGCTCCCCCCCAGGAAGACCTCTGGGGCAAGTTCACTGAGCTTGGCCTCCCAAACCGGAGCGCCATATGCGGGGTAGGCGACGGCCCAATACCCGTCCGACTATAGAGGCTGCGGGGAGGCGACGGCCCAATACCCGCCCTCTCAAAGACTCCGGGGCAGGACCAGTCCTCACCACCCAAACCGGAGAGGGGCACGGGCCGAGCTGCGTACTCGCTCCCCCCCAGGAAGACCTCCGGGGCAAGTTCACTGAGCTTGGCCACCCAAACCGGAGCGCCATATGCGGGGTAGGCGACGGCCCAATACCCGTCCGACTATAGAGGCTGCGGGGAGGCGACGACCCAATACCCGCCCTCTCAAAGACTCCGGGGCAGGACCAGTCCTCGCCACCCAAACCGGAGAGGGGCATGGGCCGAGCTGCGTACTCGCTCCCCCCAGGAAGACCTCCGGGGCAAGTTCACTGAGCTTGGCCACCCAAACCGGAGCGCCATATGCGGGGTAGGCGACGGCCCAATACCCGTCCGACTAAAGAGGCTGCGGGGAGGCGACGGCCCAATACCCGCCCTCTCAAAGACTCCGGGGCAGGACCAGTCCTCGCCACCCAAACCGGAGAGGGGCACGGGCCGAGCTGCGTACTCGCTCCCCCCCATAAGACCTCCGGGGCGATTTCACTGAGCTTGACCACCCCAAACCGGAGCGCCTTAGGCGGGGTACCCGACGGACCAATACCCTCCCTCCCCCGCAAGGGCCTATCACCCCTCCCCTCAAACCTCGGGAAGCTACTAAAGGACCGCGAATCAAGGCAACTCCTATGCAGAGCCACACCTGAGGAGTAACGCCTGACCCCCATAAAGGCGACACCCAAATTGACCCGTCCAACCAAAAAGGACACTCGGGACAAACACCACTGACAAGTGTCATGCATGCCTGAGGGGTCACATCACCCGTCACCCATTGGGAACGTCCCCCCCCCCCTAAGAGCGAAATTCCAAGACGGCCCCGACTCTCAATAAAGAGTAAATAAGGACAGAAATTCACCACTATAAAACCCCCCAACTTCCTTGAGGAGGGAAAGAAAGGCGAAGGGAAGGGAGTGCAGAAAGACTAGTCGTTTTGCCTCCTTCTCTCCCCCAAAATACGCGGAAAATGCGAGCTTCGCCGACCTCCAAAATGACCGATCCCCCAACAGGATATTCCCCTTACACGACGGTTGCTCAGCCTGCCGCTCCGCTCCTTCCTTTGGACAACTTAAGGCAGGGGAACTGGGGCTCCGCTGGCATACCATGCCCCTCCACGGATGCCCTTCGTGCGCAGGCGCGGCTGGCAGACAACCCGATGGAGGGGACAGACCTGCCAAATCACCTCACCGGATACCCCGGCAGCCGCCCGCGTCGCCCCAACCGAGGGGAACGTGTCCCCAAGCGCCGGCCCGCCCCAACTGGCTACTCCACTTACACCCGCGGCACCCCCCTTCCACTCATCGGCCTTCCCCGGGCCGCTTAGGCCAGGAGGCCGCACATGGGGGCAGCGGCCCGCGTCCCTTCGCGCCTACCACGCAGAGACTCCAGACGAGGCGAGCAACGGGGCCCCGTGGGATAGAACAACCACCAAGGACTCCCTCTCCCCCCAATTCTGGATCGAAGGTCAAAGCCACTGCCTGGCTCCGACACGACCGTCCACCCCTTCGCCGAGGAGGATCCCGCTAAATCCACTCCACGCCCCTTATCAGGGGCACAACACCAGAGAAAGGTGGATCAGCTGCGATGGGAACCTCAGCAAACCTAGAGCGACACACGGTAACGCCTACGGGCCGATAGAATGTTACGCCCACGGGCCGATTCAATGCTAAGCCTACGGGGCTTCCCTGTTTAATTAAACTATCAATAATAGCAGATGAAAAGACCGAAGACTAATCCCGTTTGACCACTAGTTATAGCTCGGGTACACCTAGACCCGACCAACCCTCGAAAAGGGGGGCCACCCGGCCGTAAAATCTATCGGACACGCTCCGAATAATAAAGGGAGCCACCACGATTCTCCCCACGCCAGGATCTAAATAGCCGCACCGAGGCGTAACTCTAAATGAAAATTTATGCACACACACACAGGCAAAAAAAATGCAGATACCAACGTCACGAAACGTCACTTTCTTTCGTTTTTATAAAAAAGATAGAAAGGGGGGAGCCTATACAAAACTACTTGGCGCTTCCGCCAGTCACGGCGCCCTCTCCCTCGAGGGAACCTCCGACTGCCCCGTCGGCCTCCGGCTCGTCACCCTCCCCTCCGTCTCCTTCCCCCGCCTCTTCGTCGCCACGCGCAGCGAGCCCGTCGAGGTCGATCTCCACCGGCGGGACCAAGCACGCCACCTTCTCCTTCAACCGAGCCAGGCAGTCTTCCCATCCCTCCGCGTAGCCCACCTCCATGCCATCGGTCATCGACTTTGCGAGGGCAGAGACGACGGTTCTCTCCTGGTATGTCCGAAATTCCTCGACCTTACGGGCCAACTCCTCCTCGGCGGCCTTGGCACGCCCCGCTAGGTCCTCCGCACGGGACTCCTCCCTTCTAAGGGCCTCCTCCAGCTCCTTCACTCTCCCCCAAGCTTCGACCGCCCGCTGCTCATGATCAGCCACGACCATCTTCAGGCACTCTACCTCCGCCTCATATCGGTCGCCCCGCTCCCTCTCCTTCTCCAGATCCTCGCCAGCGCTCTTACGAACGGCAGCGACCTCGGCGACCGCTCTAGCCACGGCGCCCTCGGCCTTGTGTATGGCCGGCACATGCCGCATCATCCCGAGCATCATGTTGAGGATCTGCGTAAAGAAGCGCCCAAAAGTAAACCCATTTAGGGCACCCTATAAAACCGACTAAAAAACGTCGCCCACCTTACAGAACATACCTGGACGCCATGCATCACCGCGGTCCCGCACAGACCCTCAGGCTCCACCGCTTCCAGCGCTACCCTATCACGGGGCAGGAAAATGTTCTCCGCCAACCTCGCCGCCACGCCTCCATCCTCAAACACGGACTCGTCACTCGCCACTTTGTACGGCGCCCGATGAAGCGCGCCGTCGGGATAGCCCTCGACATCGGTCCTCTTGGCCTTAAACTTAGCCAAGGCTGCCCCACAGCGGGGGTCGGTTGGCGCCCTCTCAAGACCGAACACGGGACAACCATAAGGCCAAGGGTCCCATCCTCCGGACCCTGTCGGGCCACTCGACGCCTCGGCCCTATGCGACGGACCGCCAGCTTCCGCCCCCTCCCCCCCTGTAGGTGCCATCGGGCTAGGCGGCCTCGTTCGGGGCGGTTCCGCCCCACCCCCTGTCGACCCTTCGTCCCCGCCCTCCAAGTCGATGATGGGATTCGCCACCCCCTCCCCGGCCCCGCCTTCCGTCGGACCGGTTCCCCCCGGCGCGTCAGGCCCGGATGATATCGTCGGCCTCTTCCTCCTCTTTGTGGGCGCTGGCACCCCAGTCGAGCTCCCCGCCCCAACTTCCGCTCGCGACCTCTTAGGGCCGCCTCTTCTCGACGATCGCCCCGCCTGCTCCGAGGCCCGCCTCATCATTTCCTCGAGGGACATACTCATTGTGCCACCTGCCAAATAGAGAAAGTTCAGCGTAAGCACATTAGAAGCATGAACACCAAAATCCCTCATACCTTCGGGCCAGATATACGCCGTTATCATCTCAGCCCGGGCGAGCATCCGATAATCTCGTCCCTCCGCTGGTATGGCCATCAAAATCCGGGCCACCACTTCCTCCTCATCCCCCAACTTCACCCCCTCTCTTGCCTTGGGATTCAGCTCCGCCCAATCAGACCTTATCAGCACATCCTCCGGCACCTCCACAAACACATACTGCTGGCGCCAAAACTTAATTTTCCTAGGCAAAC
>JAULAV010002621.1:0-39507 GCA_030789695.1 Scilla litardierei | reverse complement strand
TTGTCTTTATATAATCGCCTGATACGTATTAAAAGTCCTTAATATCCTATCGTATCATAAGATATGTATCATATATCGTAAGATATTGATAATTATGAATCTATCTGAGTGAGAAGCGTTAGTGTTGCAAAGGCAGATAAATGGCCATAATAATGCTTGTATCAAATTTAGTGGGATGTTTCAAGAGAACATGATGTCTATATTGAGATATCACTAAAGGATGTCACTAATAACAAATATATAACTTCACATGCACCACCAAGTGCACGTTTCTTTCCATTTTGTAACCCCCCCCCCCCCCCCCCCCCCCCCCCCCCCCCCCCCCCCCCCGCCCCGCGCCCCGGCGGGGAGAAAAAACAGACAAACAACTGACTGTCCTAAATATGCAAAAGGAAGTCCCCGCTCGCTATTGCATTGGAGGAATTCCCTGAACCTGTTACCTACTCATCGGTTGTCACAAGCCCTCAACTTCCTTTCCTAAAGCATAATAAGTTGTACGCATAAATTTTCACAAAATCCTTGCCTTTGTATACACAAAAATTACCCATATTCTCTCTGAAAACAACATTCAAAACCCGGTGGTGAGTGTAACCATATTTAAAAAAGCAGCGCTTTACGAGTCTTATCCCGACATTCATAACTGAACATTATATAGATAAGTATAGAGTCACATACCATCAGTATGATAAGGGGGTGGGAAAAATTGCAAGTAGCAAAAGGAAGCAACCACCAATCCTGCAAGGTAGATAAAGAGCCCACACAAGGATGCTGTCAATAAGTAGTTCTCAAAATAGATACAAATGCTAAAATTAATAATACAATACAAACCTAAAATGCCTCCAGTAAATACATCTTGCCAGTGATGCCAATAGTCGTCCACCCGAGAAACTGCCACAAGGGAGGCACAAAGTAGAGGAAGAAATACAATACAAAGTTTAGCAACGTGGCCCCTACGGTCAAATGCTCTGATTTTTCCTGCCAGATACCATGATAGAAATCCTAGACCTGCAAAAGACCCTGTGTCCCTCCCCCCACCAAAATGTTAGAAAAATTGAGGAGAAACCTTAGTAAATAAAAATGCACCCCAAAAAATTTTTTTATTTACCCATGCAGATGGAAACTATTTACAACTTCAAAAACTGATGTTCTAAGCACGTACTGGTATTAGAATTAACATAACCACAACTAAACAGTAAACTTAAAAAGGGTTAACTATTTTCTGAAAGACGAGGAATACAGGAACTCCATTCATGTCATGACATCTACAACAACAATCACAGCAAAAGCATATTTTATCACGAAAAATACCCTGGCCTAGTCAGGATGGGAAAAATTAAATAAAATAAATAAATATTAGATCGTCAACAGCTTTAGCTACGATGGCAAATCGGCATTTCAAATACTATGGCCACTTTGTATAGCAGCAATAGAAACATGACACATAGACATAGGTAAAGTCTCCTACCTGAGTAGTGATGTTCTTGCAATAAGAGTACATTGGCAATATTATCACATCATACACTACCTCAACAGAATTGTGAAATAATACCCTATACAAATTTTATTATGGATTCATACCACCAAATTTCACAATAATAATTAACTTATCGCCCATCATTATCAGGCCTATGGTGTAAAAAAGTGAGGGATTCGGATCAGGCTTGATCAGTTGATACGTTTTAGATCTGGATTTGGGATTAAAATGGGATTTTTATGGGTTTTGAGGCAGAAAGAGGGACTTTTATTGAATAGAAATTGAAATACAAAGACAACTAGCCTCGATTCGAGAAGAGTCATTTCTCCTAGCTTTCGATTCGAGATCAAAGCCTAAGATCTTCAACTAGTTGTCCATAGACAAATCCACCAAGGGTTTCCTTCAACAATTTTCAACATAACCCCTCCCCTAGCATGCCCTAACTATAAATAAAAGAAAATTACAGATCTGAAAAATTTACGAAAACCCCCCATAATTCCTGAAATTACAAAAATGCTCCTAGTGGGCCAAAACACCCAGAAACGCATCATTACTCTGCCCCCGAAGAACCACCTTGTCCTCAAGGTGGTGCATGAAGTGCGCGAACGGCGTTCTCCACGTGCAGGTGCTCTCGGTCCTCCGAACCGGCCTCTAACATTATCACGGTCTCCTCATCATCGTTCACGATTAAAATCTGTAGAGCACGATCACCGCATCGATGCCATGGGGAGAACTTCTCGTCGCATTTGAAGCACAGACCCTTGGCACATTTATCACGGATCTCAGCCTCCATCATCCGTAGCGTATGCCGACCAGGTAGTGGCTCCACTCCCTTCTCCGTGCTAACTGACACTCCTCTTGGGGCTGTGGGCGCCTTCTGACCCCCTCCCGATGCATGTTCCTTGAAAGAAAATCCTCCACAAGCCATGTGTGTCGTCCTCTCCTGGTCCAGTCTGTCCTACATTATCCTCGTCAAACTCATGCACTCTCGCAGACTTGTCGGCCTATGGGACCTCACCTCTGATCTAATAGTCGGCTTCAACCCCTTCATGAAACACCCTTCCAATGACTCCCGTCACTCTACTGATCCGTCTAAACGGCATCTCAAACTTCTTGATAAATTCCCTCACTTGCCCATCCCGCCTCAGCGCATACAACTCTCAAATGTGTTGCCAGCCTGTAGCTCCTCAAATGGCTCCAGCAGAAGCGTAGTAAATTCCTCCCACATGCAGAAAGGTTGGTCCTGCTGAGTCCATCGATACCACGATAACGCTTTCCCTCCCAGACAGACTCCAACTATCCTAGCCACTCCTCCGGTATCATCGATATCTCAAAGTATCTCTCGACCCTGTACAGCCACACATCTGGGTCCTCTCCCTCGAAGACGGGCATCTTCAG
The DNA here is from genome assembly GCA_030789695.1 of Scilla litardierei. Taxonomy (NCBI): domain Eukaryota; kingdom Viridiplantae; phylum Streptophyta; class Magnoliopsida; order Asparagales; family Asparagaceae; genus Scilla; species Scilla litardierei. The sequence goes on along the minus strand of JAULAV010002621.1, from coordinate 36,635 downwards.
CTTCATGACTCGGGTTTCCACAGAAAATCTTCATGGAGATCCTCTCCCCTGCTGGTAATCATGTCGTCAATACGGGGGTGGCATGGAACCCCATATCCAGGGCCTCCATCTCTTCCATTCCTCACACTGCCTTCCCAATCAGCTCCTCCATCTTCTAGTACTCACGGACATCCTCAGAGTACCTTTCAAAGCCCTCAAGCTCCGCCTCATGCTCCAGAGGTCATCCGTCGTAAAAATCAGCATCTTAATCATCCCGAGGACCATCAAATCTCTCGCCGAAGTCCCCTCGTTGTCCCTCATTTCCCCATAGGGCCGCCGGAGGTTCCAGATAGGGCCGACGGCCCATCTCCTGCAGTCGGGGGCCATGGCAGGTCACCAGGGACCCAGAATGCCCCTGGTGGGCCACCAAGGGCCCCAGGTGGGTCTGGCGAGCCACCAGGGTACCTGCGGGGCCCTGGCGATTCGTCGGAGGGCTCTACGAGCCCTAGCGGGTTTGCCAGGGCTCGACGAATGATCACTCCTTATTTTACACTTTTTTCCCGCATGTTTGCATGCCATTTAGATCGCTCAAATCATGATTTTCACGATATATCGACGATATTGCGATGCTTTTCACGATTTCTTGTTTTTGTCGAATTTCAGGTGATTTGGAGCGATTTGGAGTGATCTCGAGATACGCCTACTCCAGAGTGTCACCGATGACCTCCCCGAGGGGTATTTTGCCATTGGAGAGGAGCGGAGGAAGAAAGAACGTCGCAAGAGCGACGAGGAGGCCAAAACAAGCTGTTTGGGCATTTTTGGTGTCCCACTCGGCCGAGTGAAGGAGTCACTCGGCCGACCAGCGAGACACCGCTCGGCCGACCTGATCGGACACGCTTCATGTGTGCACTCGGCCGAGCGACGGAAGCCACATCGGCCGAGTGACGAGATCCCGTCCGCCCGAGTGGCACTCAGACGAAGCCCATCAAAAATCGCCAACTTACTGTTTTTCGTCTGCCTGAGCTTCAGAAGACCCACTCGGCCGAGTGGCAAATGCCGACCGCCCGAGTACTAAGAAGCCATCGGCCGAGTGACGACAACTCACTCGGCCGAGCGACTCCCGAAGTGAAGACCCCGGAAGACCCAGACTTACTGGAAATTTACAGGGTTTCTCACTCGGCCGAGCAACTTTTGTCACTCGGCCGAGTGCGACGCGCTGCCTGTAGCGAAAATTGCGGATTTCAGGCTGCGCAGGGGCATTTTGGTCACAGTTTTTTGGACGATTTTGGTGGGTATTTAACCCCTGTTTTTACCCTAGGTTAGAGAGCTTTTTCTCTTAGATTTTTGCAGCTTTTTAGATTAACTTTTTAGCTTTATTCTTGTGATTGGAGAGGAGACAAAAGTTGATTTTTGTTGGATTATTTGAAGAACTCCATTGGTTTGTGTCTCTCTCCTCTAAAAATACTATTTTTATTGCTTATCTCAATATTGTGATGAATTATCTTGTTAATTTCATTGATTATTTTTGTGTTTGTACTATGAATTGTGAGTAGTCTCCACGTCTTGGGGCGTGGGGAAGAACCCTACGAGCCCAATTTCAGATTCGTGATGAATTGGTAGAAATTTTGCTAGAATTGCTATTAGGGTTAGATTGGGATCGATTTACTACGGATGGCTAGGTATTCATATCGATTGGGATTTGCAAGAGATTGGACCCCAATTCGATAGGAAACCCTAGAAATCCGAATTGGGTTGGAATCGAATTTCCGTAGTATCGGTTTGCAAGAGATTGGACCGATATTAGGGTTTCCGGTTGCAATTCCGTGCCGATACCCGTTTGCAAGAGATTGGACGGGTAGGAACTATCCCAACCTAGGTCGTGGCCCGAGTTTGCACGAGAGTGGGCTCGGGGCGCGATTGAACGATGATGTTGATCCTAATGCTAGCTTGCCTAGGGTAGGGTTTGCAAGAGATTGGACCCGAACCTAGGATAGCTATAGACCGGCAACAGCGCAAGAGCGTGAGCTAGGTTTTACATTCAGTTGCAACTAGTTCATCTAAAATTTTATTCTAGCAATTTTGATACCAATGAACCGCATTGACGAAATACGGTGAGTAGCGGGGATTCCCCATTCCCTAGACGTTCTTTATTTGATTTGATATCTTCGTACTTTGTCTGACGATTGTGACAGGATCGCCAAAGGCAAATTCTCTCTTTTCTGGTCTTAAATAGCCAGGTTGATTGGAGCAAACACTTTCATTCGTCCTCCCTGTGTTCGATAACCCGCTCGCCGCTACACCGTGCGCTTGCGGTAAAACTACACGGTCGCACTTTTGGGTTACATTCCGGAGCGATCAAGTTTTTGGCGCCGTTGCCGGGGAGGCGATTGCGTTTGATCTTACCACCCTAGCTATTTCTTTCTTTTTGTTTTTATTTCGTTATTATTTATCTAACCCTTCCATTGTGCTAATCACTTCTTTGAAACTTTGTTTTCCCGTGCATGAACACGAGATCAACGGCGGACCCTGAAGCTATATTATTTGATCCCGAGATTGAGCGTACTGCGCGGAGAATCAGAGCGGAGAGAAGACAAGATCCGGAAGGGAGGTTTATGACCAACCCGGAAACTGCGGAACAATTAGCGGCAAGAATGGCGAGGATCATTTCTATTCGAGATAGGCTTCGGCCTAAGACCTCTTCTACGACCTCATCCATTGCCATGCCGGAGTTGGCGGCTGACAAGAACTTTGAGCTGAAAACTGGACTAGTGGTTCTGATGCAGCAGGATCCATTTCATGGGAATGCCCATGAAAATCCCCACTACCACATCCAGCTATTCTTGTCGAAGTGCGCCACATTTCAGATGACGGGGGTCTCCATCGATGCCATCAGACTGCGCCTCTTCCCCTTCACACTAAAGGACAAGGCACTTTATTGGTTGAGGACGCAAGCTGAGGGAGTCTTTACCACATGGGACGAATTGGCGAGTGCATTCATTGACAAGTTCTATCCGCCCTCCAAAACGGTAAAGATTCGGAGCGCTCTTATGTCCTTCAAGCAAGAACCCCAAGAGACGCTCTATGAGGCTTGGGAGCGTTTCAAAGATCTGCAGCATCAATGCCCGCACCATAGCATTGAAGATTGGGAGCTAGTTCATAGCTTCTACAATGGTCTCCAACCGGGGACCAAGCAAATTATTGATGCCGCGGCAAATAGTGCTATCTTATCAAAGACTCCCGAAGAAGCTACGGCCCTAATTGAGGAGATGGCCTCGAACAATCAACAATGGGGCGACGAGCGAGGGCACTCTACGTCCTCCTTGAAGCCAACTAGCATCTATGAGGCGAAGGCCGTAGCGGAGCTTACAAGAAAGTTTGATTCTCTCCACAAGGTGGTGGAGAGACTGGAGAAGTTTATCACGGAGCCCCAAGGAACCCCTTCCACCTCCGCCCCGACGAATCAAATGTGTGATTGGCAAGACCAATCTCAAGCTATGTATTTGGGAGGAGAGCAAGGAGAGGGATCCTTGGAGCAAGTACAATATGTCGCGGGGAACCAAGGATATTGGGACAATCCGGCCACAAGAAATCATCCCGGTTTCTCTTACGCCAACAATGAAGGAGCTTTGAACCCGCCACAACAACCACCTCACCAAGCTCGGCCACCACCACCACCACCCCAACAACAACACTATCCGCCGAGGGGGCCTCCACAACAAAATTTCCAACCGAAGCAACAAGTTCCACCCTATAGGCCGCCCGGATACAATCAAGGGTGGAGAAATCAAAACCCTCCACAAGCTCAACAACGATCCGAATTCGAAGCTAGAGTGGAGGAGTTTATGGTCGAGCAAAAGAAGGTCAATGCTTCCTTGAAGGCGGGCCAAGACTCCCTTACAACCGTTGTGGCACAAATCTCGGAGCAATTGGCGTTGCTCAATCGGAATACTCAACAATTGCCGGCTCAACCCGAGCAAAACCCACGGGGCAACACCGGCCACATCAATGCCGTGGTTGCCGTTACTACTAGAGGCGGGAAGGATACCACCCCCGCCATGATTCCTACCGAGGAGCCCGTGGAGGAGAATGTAGAGCCAATGGAGCCGGTAGTTGAGGTTGAGAGGGAGAAAGAGCCGCAAGAAAAGGAGACATCTAGAGCGGAGCAATTGATTGAGGAGAGGCGCTTCATGCCACCGGTCCCATTCCCCCAGAGGCTTGCTACAGCAAAAATGGAGAAAAGGCTAGCAAAGTTTCTCGAGTATCTGAGAGGGGTTAGCCTCAACATTCCTTTCCTCGACGCCATCGTGGAAATCCCCACATATGCTAAATTTTTAAAGGATTTGATTTCGGGGGAAAGAGGAAGGAAAAGATTATGCTCACCGAGGAGGGCTCTTGGTTCACCAAGAGAGAGAAGGAGCCGGCCAAATTCAAAGACCAGGGGAGTTTTCGAATTCCTTGCACCTTGGGCGGCGTCCCTCTACAAAAGGCGTTGGTGGATTTAGGGGCTAGTGTAAGCCTCATGCATCTCTCCATGTTCCTAAGGCTAAACACCAGGACGAAATTGAAGCCCACCGACATGCGTATACAACTAGCCGATGGACGGATCACAAGGCCGGTAGGGATCGCAGAGGACATCCCGCTACAAGTCCCGGGGGGCATATGTTTGCCATGTGACTTCGTGATCATGGACGTTAAGGAGGAGGGAGATACGTCATTGATACTTGGACGACCGTTCCTCGCCACCGCCGGTGTCATCGTCGACGTACGAGAAGGAACCCTAACATTGAATGTCGGCAACATCGAGGTGGAGCTTCATATTCCTAAGGCAATGAAACACATGCCTTACCACGAGGAGCTGTACTATATGGACCTCCTTGACGAGGTAATTGAGGAAGTGATCCCCCATTCGATCGGCGCCCTATTTAAAGAGGATTTCGAGGAAGACCCGGATTTAGGCCAAGATGAGAAGAAAAATGATTCCTCCGATTTCTCCGCTGAAATTGATGAAGGCGACGCTGATGTCGCAAGGATTCGAGAGCTCTGCAAGCTCTCGAAATTGAAGTCTCCGAAGAAAGCTCCGCCGATACGGATATCGGCGTCACCGGTGAAACCGAGGACCGGAGCAAATGCTAGCTTGGGGGAGCCTCCCCCCAACACTATTCGAGACGATAGACCACCGAGGGAGAACACGCCGCCGCAACTTCCGAATCCAAGCGTTCTCCCCGGAAAGTTTGACGGGTGCATCCCATATGCACCAAACATCCCGCATTAATTGGAAATCATAGGGGGTCGAGCTCACGACCTTAAACGAGCGCTTGTCAAGAGGCAACCCGACGGTTATTGCTTTATTTTCACTTTTCTTTTATTTTTGTTTTAGAAATTTTTAGTGTTTTGAGTCGTTCGCCCAAAAATCTTGTGATAACGGGTCCTATTTTTCCTGACAGGAGAGGAGAACGAGGTACCCATCATTAGGAGGATGCACAAGGCGACGAGGAGCGCCCCAGGAAGGCGCTCGATGCTTAGGAGGAAGATGAAATCGCCTGGAGGAAGAAAAACGGAGTTTAGAGCCCAAACGAAGACAAACAGCAGAAAACAAGGCTCACTCGGCCGAGCATACTAGTCACTCGGCCGAGCACACAAGTTCGTCCGGCCGAGCCGCTCACGAACGAGGGAAGTCTGCTGTACCCAACTCTCTGTTTATTTTCCTGATTTCAGTATAACTGCTACTCGGCCGAGTATATATATTCACTCGGCCGAGTAAAACTGATACGCTCCTAGGGCGAGTCTTGCCGAGTAGCTTGAGCCACTCGGCCGAGTGGACTTACTCCACTCGGCCGAGTGTGGTAAGGCCACTCGGCCGAAGCGTAGCGGGGAGGAATTTTTCTTTAAAGTGCACTCGGCCGAGCGACCTAGTCACTCGGCCGAGCGACCTAGTCACTCGGCCGAGTCGTAACTTCTGCTATAAAAGGGGTCGTTGGGGGCTCGTTTTTCGAAACGAGCTAAAAACGATCAGCCCCGACCTTTCGAATCCCAGCGCCCGAACCCCTCCCCCACTCGCCCGATCGTCGACCCCGCGCCGCTGACGGCCACCCTTCGCCGGCCGAGTCGCCGCCGCACCTCGCCCGAGTCGCCGCCGACGGCCACTGCTCCGGCCGACTCCGGTAACCCCATTTTGAGCCTGTTTTCTCCTCTTTTGTGTATTTTTCGAGGATCCATGTATCTAACGAACCCCAAACCCAAATTAATTTCTATTTCTATCTATTATACCCCTAATGCCACATACGTTTTGAATATTACTCGCTGATATCTCCGTTTCATGCGCATGTTATTTTTGGGAGCTTAGGGGAGACCAGGGGAGCTTCCAGGGACTGATTTGGGCTACGTGGAGGCGTCGTCTGCGCACGCTTCCATAGCTTTGCACTCGCGGCGTGTCGTGGTATATTCTTTCCTTTATTTTACGCACGCCGCACTTTTCACGCTTTTTGGTGAGCGCTCGGGGCCCATATGCCGCCCCGGACACGGCCGCGGTCGAGGAGAGCTTTCGCCAAGCGGAAGCGGTCGGATGATGCCGGCCCCTCCCACGAGGTGGAGGACTCTCCTCCGCCTTCTCCACCACACCCCGTCCACCCAGCACAGCCTGCAGAGCCCGCACAGCCACTCCCTGCCGCTCCACAGCCACCACCTCTGGCTCCACTTATCGGGCCGCTGGGGATCACGTTCCGGAACGACGCACACCGCGTCGCTTTCGAGCGTATCTCCCAGCGCTCGATCGTACCCTCCAGGTTCGCACACCTTGCAGACCTAGGACGTCTGGGGGTACTCGAGGGGATGCTCACGTTGTACGACAACGTGGGCTGGCGAGACTTCTTCCAGGTGTCGACGGACACGTTTATCCGTCCGACACTTGAGGTTCTCAGTTCGATCGCCCGGACCGACGATGGATGCTCGTTTCGGTTCATGGACCGAGAGTGCCAGGTCACTCTCGGTATGATGAGAGCTTTCTTCTCGTGGCCCGACGTCCCCGGGGCCGACCGAGGTTACGCCCCCACCCATATCCCCCCACCTTCCTTCGATGCCGGCGCCTTCTGGGCCCGGATTACGGGTCTTCACGCTGCCTTTGACCCTAGTAGGGCCAAGGCCTCGGCCATTGTCCATCCCTGCCTCCGTATAGCTCAGCGCCTTATGGCGACGACCTTTTTGGCGAGATATGATCCGGGTACCATGTCCACGCCGGAGCTCTATATGCTCTACGCGATGACTCGCCCCAGAGCTCTATCTAGGGAGGGCGATGAGTTGGTCCCCGCCGTCGTGATTGATGTCGCGGCTTGGTTTTTAGACCGCATCATCGTATCGGTGGGCGCTCGCTCACCGATATGCTGCGGCGGCCTGATCACCTAGCTCGCCCTTATGACCGGCGAGGACTTTCCTGACGACCTTCGACGAGCACCGAGCCCCACTTCACTGTCCATAGATGTTATGGCCCGGATGAAGATGCTTCGTCCGCACGGTGAGCGACACTGGGTCTGGCTGCACGGCCCCTTCGGTGCCGATTACATGATTCTTCCGAGCCCAGCTCGGACTCAGATTGCACCGACCCATGTGGACTGGCTCCCTGCGATGGATGTTCTGATCCCTGCCGCTTACGTGCTCGAGGCCGAGGAGGCCGAGCAGGCCCACGCTGCCCACGCTGCCCCCGCAGACCCTGTTGCACCTACTGAGCCTGATGCCCCTGTTGACCCCGTGGCCCCTCAGCCTATCCCTGATATTTCTGCTGCTCCCGACACCTCTGTCCACACTTCTGTCGGTGTCGGGAGTACCCTAGTTGAGCCCACCTCCACTGCTTCCACGCCTGCCACCACCACCACTGGCCCTCTGTCTGCCGAGCCCGTTTCCTCAGCCCCACCTGAGCGCCAGCCGACTATAGTTGAGTGCGAAGAGCCCTCTTTTACCACTGCCGTAGAGACCGTAGTCTCCACCTCTGTCTCCACCGCTGCTGTATTCTCTGAGAGTGTCGTGGCGTCTGTCCACACTTCTGTGTCACCGACCTCTCTGGCCGCCGCGTCGCCACTTTTGCACTCCTCTTTCGTTGCGGTTGCCTCCACTTCTTACCGTCCTGCCCAGCCTCACACTGAGGCCAGGCCCACATTTGCGAGCGCAGCACCTTTCGTTCCCTTTCCTGCTGAGCCCATCACCTACGCCACCAGAGTACGCCAGCCCCGACCTGCACAGCCCAGACCGGTGCGTCCCTCTGCACCACCTCCCCCCGACACTGTACTTCAGAGCATTCGTGCTCTCGAGGGGGCGGTGAGTGGCCTCAGAGGCGACCTTAGGACCCTGTCCTCCACCGTCTCCGCGATGGCTGGCCGCTTCGACCTGCTCCCGCACATTCACTACTGCCTTACCCAGGTCCTGGAGCGACTCCCCCGCGTTCCCCCACCCACCCAGCAGGTCACCACCCCCACTCCTACCCATACCCATCCTGCTGCCACTTCCACACACACACCCTCTCAGCAGTCTGTTCCACCACCACCTCCACCTCCGCCTCAGGACGGAGACGGCGCAGCCCCACCTTCTTAGGCACTCTTGATGCCGTCGATTCCTTTTGCCGTTGTGATGCCCGTCTCTGTTGGGTCCTGTTGAATTTTGCCCACCCCACCCTCTCCTCCCTGTTTTTGGATGCACATTTTGATCATATATTTATATATCATTTTTGGGAGAGCGGGAGAGTTTTTGGTGTCACACCTTTATATCTGTATCACTCCTATATCTGCATGCATCATGTCAGCATCATATTTTTATTTCTTATTTTTCTTTTGTTATTTTATTTTCTTTTTCCCCATGCATGCATCCTCACTTACCCCTCACATTACTTGTCTCTCGGTGTGCCACACTTCGCACATTGAGGACACTGTGCCGTTTAGCTTGGGGGAGTGAGTTCTCACGTTCCCTTTCGATTTACCACCTTTATTTTAGTTTTTCGCGTCATTTACCGCATTTGCACTCATCTTCATCATCTTCTTTCTTCTTTTTACCATGCATCATGTGTTTCTTATTTTCTTTGTGTGTTGCGTTGCAATGAGTTTCATTTTCCCTTTATCTTTATTTCTTTTTCATCTCATGCTAGAGATGACTTTTCTGTGATGATGATGACGTAGAGTTAGCTTACTCTATATGCATGCTATATTTGTCATGTCTTAGATTTTATTTCTGGTATCATATGCTGTGATTAGCCTTGCATTTAGAGATAGTAACCCACACCTTTTTCCACATGAAAATGGATGAAATTTTATTATTAGCTGAGTCTGAATATTCATATGTATGCTATCGCAGAAAACACACCAAGATTCACGCATTGAATGCTTATATCTGTAGTACCGATTTCTTTTCCTATATCACTTCTATATGCATGATTTGTACATTTCACTTCAGGATGATTGAATGATGTTAGCTATGATAAATCTGGATTAGTTAGCTTTTTTGTGATCGAAACTGAGTAGATTAGATTACCCTGCTGAAGTTGTCGTGCACGTCGTATAGAGTGAACCGAGAGATATATTTATTTCTTTCTCCACAAATCTTGAACATCATTTCTCTATTTTAAAATCATTGGTGAATCTCCCCTTAGCGATTCTATTATATGGCATTTCCCCCGCTATTAATTCCTAGCTCCAAATTTCCCAAGACCAAAGAAAGAAAAAGAAAAAAATTCTTGTATTTTCTTACTTCTCTTTGAGTTGGGATCATTGTGTTAGTTTCAAAAAAAAGGAAAAAAAGAGAAAAAGAAAAGAAAAAAAAGAAAAAAAACCCTCAATAAAAGATCTCATCTCATGTTCTCTCTTTCTTCTCTCTTTTCGTATTTATTTTCATTACTTTTGGAGCTCTATAAAGATGGGGATGTAAATATTTTTTATGCCACCACGCTTATAGATAAGCTTGGGGGAGGGAATCCAATGATGTGTGAGAGTGTGACTACTTGACGTTGCACGACAACCTAGGCTAAGTAATATTCTATACTCAGTAAGATTATTTTTAGCTTTACGAAGTCCAGAAATCTATGCCTAGCACTCATTTCATGAAATCCATGCTTATCTATTCTTTCTATTCTATTGCGTGATACTCTTATACTCCTCATAGAAAGCATTCAATTGAAAAGTGTGTGATCTGCGATTTTTATACCGCTTTAAATGATTCAGACGATGTTAATTCTAAAATTATTCTGTTTTTCATGATTATATCGTTGTTCGTGGGTTTTCTATTTCTATTTGCACTATTATACTATGATATCGAAATAAAATTCTTTGACATGTGTTTTTTCATTCGGTGCATGCTATAAGAGTAAGCAAAACCCACGTCCTGAGAAAATGATCTAGCAGCTTCCCTCTTCACTTCCTTCTTTCTTCTTCGTTTTTATTTCGTTTTCGTTTCTCTTCGTTTTTCATTTTTTTCGTCGTTTTAGTTTTCTGAATCCACCGGGTTCGCCTTTTACTTATCTTCCTCGAGGACGAGTAAGAGGTAAGCTTGGAGGATTTTGATCACTCCTTATTTTACACTTTTTTCCCGCATGTTTGCATACCATTTAGATCGCTCAAATCATGATTTTCACGATATATCGACGATATTGCGATGCTTTTCACGATTTCTTGTTTTTGTCGAATTTCAGATGATTTGGAGCGATTTGGAGTGATCTCGAGATACGCCTACTCCAGAGTGTCACCGATGACCTCCCCGAGGGGTATTTTGCCATTGGAGAGGAGCGGAGGAAGAAAGAACGTCGCAGGAGCGACGAGGAGGCCAAAACAAGCTGTTTGGGCATTTTTGGTGTCCTACTCGGCCGAGTGAATGAGTCACTCGGCCGACCAGCGAGACACCGCTCGGCCGACCTGATCGGACACGCTTCATGTGTGCACTCGGCCGAGCGACGGAAGCCACATCGGCCGAGTGACGAGATCCCGTCCGCCCGAGTGGCACTCAGACGAAGCCCATCAAAAATCGTCAACTTACTGTTTTTCGTCTGCCTGAGCTTCAGAAGACCCACTCGGCCGAGTGGCAAATGCCGACCGCCCGAGTACTAAGAAGCCATCGGCCGAGTGACGACAACTCACTCGGCCGAGCGACTCCCGAAGTGAAGACCCCCAAAGACCCAGACTTACTGGAAATTTACAGGGTTTCTCACTCGGCCGAGCGACTTTTGTCACTCGGCCGAGTGCGACGCGCTGCCTGTAGCGAAAATTGCGGATTTCAGGCTGCGCAGGGGCATTTTGGTCACAGTTTTTTGGACGATTTTGGAGGGTATTTAACCCATGTTTTTATCCTAGGTTAGAGAGCTTTTTCTCTTAGATTTTTGCAGCTTTTTAGATTAACTTTTTAGCTTTATTCTTGTGATTGGAGAGGAGACAAAAGTTGTTTTTTGTTGGATTATTTGAAGAACTCCATTGGTTTGTGTCTCTCTCCTCTAAAAATACTATTTTTATTGCTTATCTCAATATTGTGATGAATTCTCTTGTTAATTTCATTGATTATTTTTGTGTTTGTACTATGAATTGTGAGTAGTCTCCACGTCTTGGGGCGTGGGGATGAACCCTACGAGCCCAATTTCATATTCGTGATGAATTGGTAGAAATTTTGCTAGAATTGCTATTAGGGTTAGATTGGGATCGATTTACTACGGATGGCTAAGTATTCATATCGATTGGGATTTGCAAGAGATTGGATCCCAATTCGATAGGAAACCCTAGAAATCCGAATTGGGTTGGAATCGAATTTCCGTAGTATCGGATTGCAAGAGATTGGACCGACACTAGAGTTTCCGGTTGCAATTCCGTGCCGATACCCGTTTGCAAGAGATTGGACGGGTAGGAACTATCCCAACCTAGGTCGTGGCCCGAGTTTGCACGAGAGTGGGCTCGGGGCGCGATTGAACGATGATGTTGATCCTAATGCTAGCTTGCCTAGGGTAGGGTTTGCAAGAGATTGGACCCGAACCTAGGATAGCTATAGACCGGCAACAGCGCGAGAGCGTGAGCTAGGTTTTACATTCAGTTGCAACTAGTTCATCCAAAATTTTATTCTAGCAATTTTGATACCAATGAACCGCATTGACGAAATACGGTGAGTAGCGGGGATTCCCCATTCCCTAGACGTTCTTTATTTGATTTGATATCTTCGTACTTTGTCTGACGATTGTGACAGGATCGCCAAAAGCAAATTCTCTCTTTTCTGTTCTTAAATAGCCAGGTTGATTGGAGCAAGCACTTTCATTCGTCCTCCCTGTGTTTGATAACCCGCTCGCCGCTACACCGTGCGCTTGCGGTAAAACTACACGGTCGCACTTTTGGGTTACATTCCAGAGCGATCAAGTTTTTGGCGCCGTTGCTGGGGAGGCGATTGCGTTTGATCTTACCACCCTAGCTATTTCTTTCTTTTTGTTTTTATTTCGTTATTATTTATCTAACCCTTCCATTGTGCTAATCACTTCTTTGAAACTTTGTTTTCCCGTGCATGAACACGAGATCAACGGCGGACCCTGAAGCTATATTATTTGATCCCGAGATTGAGCGTACTGCGCGGAGAATCAGAGCGGAGAGAAGACAAGATCCGGAAGGGAGGTTTATGACCAACCCGGAAACTGCGGAACAATTAGCGGCAAGAATGGCGAGGATCATTTCTATTCGACATAGACTTCGGCCTAAGACCTCTTCTACGACCTCATCCATTGCCATGCCGGAGTTGGCGGCTGACAAGAACTTTGAGCTAAAAACTGGACTAGTGGTTCTGATGCAGCAGGATCCATTTCATGGGAATGCCCATGAAAATCCCCACTACCACATCCAGTTATTCTTGTCGAAGTGCGCCACATTTCAGATGACGGGGGTCTCCATCGATGCCATCAGACTGCGCCTCTTCCCCTTCACACTAAAGGACAAGGCACTTTATTGGTTGAGGACGCAAGCTGAGGGAGTCTTTACCACATGGGACGAATTGGCGAGTGCATTCATTGACAAGTTCTATCCGCCCTCCAAAACGGTAAAGATTCGGAGCGCTCTTATGTCCTTCAAGCAAGGACCCCAAGAGACGCTCTATGAGGCTTGGGAGCGTTTCAAAGATCTGCAGCATCAATGCACGCACCATAGCATTGAAGATTGGGAGCTAGTTCATAGCTTCTACAATGGTCTCCAACCGGGGACCAAGCAAATTATTGATGCCGCGGCAAATGGTGCTATCTTATCAAAGACTCTCGAAGAAGCTACGGCCCTAATTGAGGAGATGGCCTCGAACAATCAACAATGGGGCGACGAGCGAGGACACTCTACGTCCTCCTTGAAGCCAACTAGCATCTATGAGGCGAAGGCCGTAGCGGAGCTTACAAGAAAGTTTGATTCTCTCCACAAGGTGGTGGAGAGACTGGAGAAGTTTATCACGGAGCCCCAAGGAACCCCTTCCACCTCCGCACCGACGAATCAAATGTGTGATTGGCAAGACCAATCTCAAGCTATGTATTTGGGAGGAGAGCAAGGAGAGGGATCCTTGGAGCAAGTACAATATGTCGCGGGGAACCAAGGATATTGGGCCAATCCGGCCACAAGAAATCATCCCGGTTTCTCTTACGCCAACAATGAAGGAGCTTTGAACCCGCCACAACAACCACCTCACCAAGCTCGGCCACCACCACCACCCCAACAACAACAATATCCGCCGAGGGGGCCTCCACAACAAAATTTCCAACCGAAGCAACAAGTTCCACCCTATAGGCCGCCCGGATACAATCAAGGGTGGAGAAATCAAAACCCTCCACAAGCTCAACAACTATCCGAATTCGAAGCTAGAGTGGAGGAGTTTATGGTCGAGCAAAAGAATGTCAATGCTTCCTTGAAGGCGGGCCAAGACTCCCTTACAACCGTTGTGGCACAAATCTCGGAGCAATTGGCGTTGCTCAATCGGAATACTCAACAATTGCCGGCTCAACCCAAGCAAAACCCACGGGGCAACACCGGCCACATCAATGCCGTGGTTGCCGTTACTACTAGAGGCGGGAAGGATACCACCCCCGCCATGATTCCTACCGAGGAGCCCGTGGAGGAGAATGTAGAGCCAATGGAGCCGGTAGTTGAGGTTGAGAGGGAGAAAGAGCCGCAAGAAAAGGAGAAATCTAGAGCGGAGCAATTGATTGAGGAGAGGCGCTTCATGCCACCGGTCCCATCCCCCCAGAGGCTTGCTACAGCAAAAATGGAGAAAATGCTAGCAAAGTTTCTCGAGTATCTGAGAGGGGTTAGCCTCAACATTCCTTTCCTCGACGCCATCGTGGAAATCCCCACATATGCTAAATTTTTAAAGGATTTGATTTCGGGGGAAAGAGGAAGGAAAAGATTATGCTCGCCGAGGAGGGCTCTTGGTTCACCAAGAGAGAGAAGGAGCCGGCCAAATTCAAAGACCCGGGGAGTTTTCGAATTCCTTGCACCTTGGGCGACGTCCCTCTACAAAAGGCGTTGGTGGATTTAGGGGCTAGTGTAAGCCTCATGCCTCTCTCCATGTTCCTAAGGCTAAACACCGGGACGAAATTGAAGCCCACCGACATGCGTATACAACTAGCCGATGGACGGATCACAAGGCCGGTAGGGATCGCAGAGGACATCCCGCTACAAGTCCCGGTGGGCATATATTTGCCATGTGACTTCGTGATCATGGACGTTAAGGAGGAGGGAGATACGTCATTGATACTTGGACGACCGTTCCTCGCCACCGCCGATGTCATCGTCGACGTACGAGAAGGAACCCTAACATTGAATGTCGGCAACATCGAGGTGGAGCTTCATATTCCTAAGGCAATGAAACACATGCCTTACCACGAGGAGCTGTACTATATGGACCTCCTTGACGAGGTAATTGAGGAAGCGATCCCCCATTCGATCGGCGCCCTATTTAAAGAGGTTTCGAGGAAGGCCCTGATTTAGGCCAAGATGAGAAGAAAAATGATTCCTCCAACTTCTCCGCTGAAATTGATGAAGGCGACGCTGATGTCGCAAGGATTCGAGAGCTCTGCAAGCTCTCGAAATTGAAGTCTCTGAAGAAAGCTCCGCCAATACGGAAATCGGCGTCACCGGTGAAACCGAGGACCGGAGCAAATGCTAGCTTGGGGGATCCTCCCCCCAACACTATTCGAGACGATAGACCACCGAGGGAGAACATGCCGCCGCAACTTCCGAATCCAAGCGTTCTCCCCGGAAAGTTTGACGGGTGCATCCCATATGCACCAAACATCCCGTATTAATTGGAAATCATAGGGGGTCGAGCTCACGACCTTAAACGAGCGCTTGTCGAGAGGCAACCCGACGATTATTACTTTATTTTCACTTTTCTTTTATTTTTGTTTTAGAAATTTTTAGTGTTTTAAGTCGTTCGCCCCAAAAATCTTGTGATAACGGGTCCTATTTTTCCTGACAGGAGAGGAGAACGAGGTACCCATCATTAGGAGGATGCACAAGGCGACGAGGAGCGCCCCAGGAAGGCGCTCGATGCTTAGGAGGAAGATGAAATCGCCTGGAGGAAGAAAAACGGAGTTTAGAGCCCAAACGAAGACAAACAACAGAAAACAAGGCTCACTCGGCCGAGCATACTAGTCACTCGGCCGAGCACACAAGTTCGTCCGGCCGAGCCGCTCACGACCGAGGGAAGTCTGCTGTACCCAACTCTCTGTTTATTTTCCTGATTTCAGTATAACTGCTACTCGGCCGAGTATATATATTCACTCGACCGAGTAAAACTGATACGCTCCTAGGGCGAGTCTTGCCGAGTAGCTTGAGCCACTCGGCCGAGTGGACTTACTCCACTCGGCCGAGTGGACTTACTCCACTCGGCCGAGGGTGGTAAGGCCACTCGGCCGAAGCGTAGCGGGGAGGAATTTTTCTTTAAAGTGCACTCGTCCGAGCGACCTAGTCACTCGGCCGAGTCGTAACTTCTGCTATAAAAGGGGTCGATGGGGGCTCGTTTTTCGAAACGAGCTAAAAACGATCAGCCCCGACCTTTCGAATCCCAGCACCCGAACCCCTCCCCCACTCGCCCGATCGTCGACCCCGCGCCGCCGCTCGGCCACCCTTCGCCGGCCGAGCCGCCGCCGCACCTCGCCCGAGTCGCCGCCGGCGGCCACTGCTCTGGCCGACTCCGGTAACCCCATTTTGAGCCTGTTTTCTCCTCTTTTGTGTATTTTTCGAGGATCCATGTATCTAACGAACCCCAACCCCAAATTAATTTCTATTTCTATCTATTATACCCCTAATGCCCCCATACGTTTTGAATATTACTCGCTGATATCTCCGTTTCATGCGCATGTTATTTTTGGGAGCTTAGGGGAGCCCATGGGAGCTTCCAGGGACTGATTTGGGCTACGTGGAGGCGTCGTCTGCGCACGCTTCCATAGCTTTGCACTCGCGGCGTGTCGTGGTATATTCTATCCTTTATGTTACGCACGCCGCACTTTTCACGCTTTTTGGTGAGCGCTTGGGGCCCATATGCCGCCCCGGACACGGCCGCGGTCGAGGAGAGCTTCCGCCAAGCGGAAGTGGTCGGATGATGCCGGCCCCTCCCACGAGGTGGAGGACTCTCCTCCGCCTTCTCCACCACACCCCGTCCACCCAGCACAGCCTACATGCCCCACACACCCCGCACAGCCTGCAGAGCCCGCACAGCCACTCCCTGCCGCTCCACATCCACCACCTCCGGCTCCACTTATCGTGCCGCTGGGGATCACGTTCCGGAACGACGCACACCGCGTCGCTTTCGAGCGTATCTCCCAGCGCTCGATCGTACCCTCCAGGTTCGCACACCTTGCAGACCTAGGACGCCTGGGGGTACTCGATGGGATGCTCACGTTGTACGACAACGTGGGCCGGCGAGACTTCTTCCAGGTGTCGGCGGACACGTTTATCCGTCCGACACTTGAGGTTCTCAGTTCGATCGCCCGGACCGACGATGGATGCTCGTTTCGGTTCATGGACCGAGAGTGCCAGGTCACTCTCGGTATGATGAGAGCTTTCTTCTCGTGGCCCGACGTCCCCGGGGCCGACCGAGGTTACGCCCCCACCCATATCCCCCCACCTTCCTTCGATGCCGGCGCCTTCTGGGCCCGGATTACGGGTCTTCACGCTGCCTTTGACCCTAGTAGGGCCAAGGCCTCGGCCATTGTCCATCCCTGCCTCCGTATAGCTCAGCGCCTTATGGCGACGACCTTTTTGGCGAGATATGAGCCGGGTACGATGTCCACGCCGGAGCTCTATATGCTCTACGCGATGACACGGCCCAGAGCTCTATCTAAGGAGGGCGATGAGTTGGTCCCCGCCGTCGTGATTGATGTCGCGGCTTGGTTTTTGGACCGCATCATCGTATCGGTGGGCGCTCGCTCACCGATATGCTGCGGCGGCCTGATCACCTTGCTCGCCCTTATGACCGTCGAGGACTTTCCTGACGACCTGCGACGAACACCGGGCCCCACTTCACTGTCTATAGATGTTATGGCCCGGATGAAGATGCTTCGTCCGCACGGTGAGCGACACTGGGTCTGGCTGCACGGCCCCTTCGGTGCCGATTACATGATTCTTCCGAGCCCAGCTCGGACTCAGATTGCACCGACCCATGTGGACTGGCTCCCTGCGATGGATGTTCTGATCCCTGCCGCTTACGTGCTCGAGGCCGAGCAGGCCCCCGCAGACCCTGTTGCACCTGCTGAGCCTGATGCCCCTGTTGACCCCGCGGCCCCTCAGCCTATCCCTGATATTTCTGCTGCTCCCGACACCTCTGTCCACACTTCTGTCGGTGTCGGGAGTACCCTAGCTGAGCCCACCTCCACTGCTTCCACGCCTGCCACCACCACCACTGGCCCTCTGTCTGCCGAGCCCGTTTCCTCTGCCCCACCCGAGCGCCAGCCGACTATAGTTGAGTGCGGAGAGCCCTCTTTTACCACTGCTGTAGAGACCGTAGTCTCCACCTCTGTCTCCACCGCTGCTGTATTCTCTGAGAGTGTCGTGGCGTCTGTCCACACTTCTGTGTCACCGACCTCTCTGGCCGCCGCGTCGCCACTTTTGCACTCCTCTTTCGTTGCTGCTGCCTCCACTTCTTACCGTCCTGCCCAGCCTCACACTGAGGCCAGGCCCACATTTGCGAGCGCAGCACCTTTCGTTCCCTTCCCTGCTGAGCCCATCACCTACGCCACCAGAGTACGCCAGCCCCGACCTGCACAGCCCAGACCGGTGCGTCCCTCTGCACCACCTCCCCCGACACTGTACTTCAGAGCATTCGTGCTCTCGAGGGGGCGGTGAGTGGCCTCAGAGGCGACCTTAGGACCATGTCCTCCACCGTCTCCGCGATGGCTGGCCGCTTCGACCTGCTCCCGCACATTCACTACTGCCTTACCCAGGTCCTGGAGCGACTCCCCCGCGTTCCCCCCCACCCACCCAGCAGGTCACCACCCCCACTCCTACCCATACCCATCCTGCTGCCACTTCCACACACACACCCTCTCAGCAGTCTGTTCCACCACCACCTCCACCTCCGCCTCAGGACGGAGACGGCGCAGCCCCACCTTCTTAGGCACTCTTGATGCCGTCGATTCCTTTTGCCGTTGTGATGCCCGTCTCTGTTGGGTCCTGTTGAATTTTGCCCACCCCACCCTCTCCTCCCTGTTTTTGGATGCACATTTTGATCATATATTTATATATCATTTTTGGGAGAGCGGGAGAGTTTTTGGTGTCACACCTTTATATCTGTATCACTCCTATATCTGCATGCATCATGTCCGCATCATATTTTTATTTCTTATTTTTCTTTTGTTATTTTATTTTCTTTTTCCACATGCATGCATCCTCACTTACCCCTCACATTACTTGTCTCTCGGTGTGCCACACTTCGCACATTGAGGACACTGTGCCGTTTAGCTTGGGGGAGTGAGTTCTCACGTTCCCTTTCGATTTACCACCTTTATTTTAGTTTTTCGCGTCATTTACCGCATTTGCACTCATCTTCATCATCTTCTTTCTTCTTTTTACCATGCATCATGTGTTTCTTATTTTCTTTGTGTGTTGCGTTGCAATGAGTTTCATTTTCCCTTTATCTTTATTTCTTTTTCATCTCATGCTAGAGATGACTTTTCTGTGATGATGATGACGTGGAGTTAGCTTACTCTATATGCATGCTATATTTGTCATGTCTTAGATTTTATTTCTGGTATCATATGCTGTGATTTGCCTTGCATTTAGAGATAGTAACCCACACCTTTTTCCACATGAAAATGGATGAAATTTTATTATTAGCTGAGTCTGAATATTCATATGTATGCTATCGCAGAAAACACACCAAGATTCACGCATTGAATGCTTATATCTGGAGTACCGATTTCTTTTCCTATATCACTTCTATATGCATGATTTGTACATTTCACTTCAGGATGATTGAATGATGTTAGCTATGATAAATCTGGATTAGTTAGCTTTTTTGTGATCGAAACTGAGTAGATTAGATTACCCTGCTGAAGTTGTCGTGCACGTCGTATAGAGTGAACCGAGAGATATATTTATTTCTTTCTCCACAAATCTTGAACATCATTTCTCTATTTTAAAATCATTGGTGAATCTCCCCTTAGCGATTCTATTATATGGCATTTCCCCCGCTATTAATTCCTAGCTCCAAATTTCCCAAGACCAAAGAAAGAAAAAGAAAAAAATTCTTGTATTTTCTTACTTCTCTTTGAGTTGGGATCATTGTGTTAGTTTCAAAAAAAGGAAAAAAAAAAAGAGAAAAAGAAAAGAAAAAAAAAGAAAAAAAAACCCTCAATAAAAGATATCATCTCATGTTCTCTCTTTCTTCTCTCTTTTCGTATTTATTTTCATTACTTTTGGAGCTCTATAAAGATGGGGATGTAAATATTTTTTATGCCACCACGCTTATAGATAAGCTTGGGGGAGGGAATCCAATGATGTGTGAGAGTGTGACTACTTGACGTTGCACGACAACCTAGGCTAAGTAATATTCTATACTCGGTAAGATTATTTTTAGCTTTACGAAGTCCAGAAATCTATGCCTAGCACTCATTTCATGAAATCCATGCTTATCTATTCTTTCTATTCTATTGCGTGATACTCTTATACTCCTCATAGAAAGCATTCAATTGAAAAGTGTGTGATCTGCGATTTTTATACCGCTTTAAATGATTCAGACGATGTTAATTCTAAAATTATTCTGTTTTTCATGATTATATCGTTGTTCGTGGGTTTTCTATTTCTATTTGCACTATTATACTATGATATCGAAATAAAATTCTTTGACATGTGTTTTTTCATTCGGTGCATGCTATAAGAGTAAGCAAAACCCACGTCCTGAGAAAATGATCTAGCAGCTTCCCTCTTCACTTCCTTCTTTCTTCTTCGTTTTTATTTCGTTTTCGTTTCTCTTCGTTTTTCATTTTTTTCGTCGTTTTAGTTTTCTGAATCCACCGGGTTCGCCTTTTACTTATCTTCCTCGAGGACGAGTAAGAGGTAAGCTTGTGGGATTTTGATCACTCCTTATTTTACACTTTTTCCACGCATGTTTGCATGCCATTTAGATCGCTCAAATCATGATTTTCACGATATATCGACGATATTGCGATGCTTTTCACGATTTCTTGTTTTTGTCGAATTTCAGGTGATTTGGAGCGATTTGGAGTGATCTCGAGATACGCCTACTCCAGAGTGTCACCGATGACCTCCCCGAGGGGTATTTTGCCATTGGAGAGGAGCGGAGGAAGAAAGAACGTCGCAGGAGCGACGAGGAGGCCAAAACAAGCTGTTTGGGCATTTTTGGTGTCCCACTCGGCCGAGTGAAGGAGTCACTCGGCCGACCAGCGAGACACCGCTCGGCCGACCTGATCGGACACGCTTCATGTGTGCACTCGGCCGAGTGACGGAAGCCACATCGGCCGAGTGACGAGATCCCGTCCGCCCGAGTGGCACTCAGACGAAGCCCATCAAAAATCGCCAACTTACTGTTTTTCGTCTGCCTGAGCTTCAGAAGACCCACTCGGCCGAGTGGCAAATGCCGACCGCCCGAGTACTAAGAAGCCATCGGCCGAGTGACGACAACTCACTCGGCCGAGCGACTCCCGAAGTGAAGACCCCGGAAGACCCAGACTTACTGGAAATTTACAGGGTTTCTCACTCGGCCGAGCAACTTTTGTCACTCGGCCGAGTGCGACGCGCTGCCTGTAGCGAAAATTGCGGATTTCAGGCTGCGCAGGGGCATTTTGGTCACAGTTTTTTGGACGATTTTGGTGGGTATTTAACCCCTGTTTTTACCCTAGGTTAGAGAGCTTTTTCTCTTAGATTTTTGCAGCTTTTTAGATTAACTTTTTAGCTTTATTCTTGTGATTGGAGAGGAGACAAAAGTTGATTTTTGTTGGATTATTTGAAGAACTCCATTGGTTTGTGTCTCTCTCCTCTAAAAATACTATTTTTGTTGCTTATCTCAATATTGTGATGAATTCTCTTGTTAATTTCATTGATTATTTTTGTGTTTGTAATATGAATTATGAGTAGTCTCCACGTCTTGGGGCGTGGGGATGAACCCTACGAGCCCAATTTCAGATTCGTGATGAATTGGTAGAAATTTTGCTAGAATTGCTATTAGGGTTAGATTGGGATCGATTTACTACGGATGGCTAGGTATTCATATCGATTGGGATTTGCAAGAGATTGGATCCCAATTCGATAGGAAACCCTAGAAATCCGAATTGGGTTGGAATCGAATTTCCGTAGTATCGGTTTGCAAGAGATTGGACCGACACTAGAGTTTCCGGTTGCAATTCCGTGCCGATACCCGTTTGCAAGAGATTGGACGGGTAGGAACTATCCCAACCTAGGTCGTGGCCCGAGTTTGCACGAGAGTGGGCTCGGGGAGCGATTGAACGATGATGTTGATCCTAATGCTAGCTTGCCTAAGGTAGGGTTTGCAAGAGATTGGACCCGAACCTAGGATAGCTATATACCGGCAACAGCGCGAGAGCGTGAGCTAGGTTTTACATTCAGTTGCAACTAGTTCATCCAAAATTTTATTCTAGCAATTTTGATACCAATGAACCGCATTGACGAAATACGGTGAGTAGCGGGGATTCCACATTCCCTAGACGTTCTTTATTTGATTTGATATCTTCGTACTTTGTCTGACGATTATGACAGGATCGCCAAAGGCAAATTCTCTCTTTTCTGTTATTAAATAGCCAGGTTGATTGGAGCAAGCACTTTCATTCGTCCTCCCTGTGTTCGATAACCCCCTCGCCGCTACACCGTGCGCTTGCGGTAAAACTACACGGTCGCACTTTTGGGTTACATTCCGGAGCGATCAACGAAGCCCTGGCAAACCGATAGGGCATCGCGTGGTCCCTGGCGAACCGATAGGGCATCCCCTGGAAAAACCGCCGGGGAGCCGCGACTGGCCTGGCAGGTCGCCAGGGCCGTGCACTCCGCTGGGTTGGCCTCGTTGCGCCCCTTCGACTCCCCTTTCGCTTCCCTGTATGTTGTAAATCTCCTGACGTGCCACTTCGCCTTCATTGAAGTCCATATCCTTGTCATCCGTCACCAGATCTGCGTCCAAAAGAAGCCCTTCACTAAAGGGATGAACTTTCTCATTTCCCTTTGCTAAAGCCCTCGCCTTTTTCTCCGGATCTAGGGTTTCGGCTAGTAGTGGATCCGTCTTCTTCGACAACCCATCTAACTTTCATTCTAAGGCATCCATGAAAAGCGCATGCTTCCGATCCGTCGCAGCATCTTGTTCTTCAAACTTCTTCGAGATGTCTCGCGCAAGATCTTGGATCACACCATCCATCTTCTCCATCTTCTCTTCCAACGCTTCGATCTTATCCTTCGACCTTGTGTTTGCCATGGATCGACCGCTCTAATACCACTTTGATACGTTTCAGATCTGGATTTGGGATAAAATGGGATTTTTATGGGTCTTGGGGGAGAAAAGATGGATTTTTATTGTATAGAAAATGAAATACAACAATAACTAGCCTCGATTCGAAAAGATGTCTTTCTCCTAGCTTTTGATTCGTGATCAAAGCCTAAGATCTCCAACTAGTTGTTCGTGGACAAATAGACTAAGAGTTTTCTTCAACAATTTTCAGCATAACCACTCCCCTAGTCGGCCCTAGCTATAAATAAAAGAAAATTGCAGATCTGAAAAATTTACGAAAACCCCCATAATTTTTGAAATTACAAAAATGCCCCTAGTGGACCAAAACTCCCAGAAACGCATCAGCAGTGTCCTAATCTGAACCGGATAAAAATTCAGATTCTGCCTCGGTTTCGGGTTCATGTTGGAATATTTTCTTTATTATTGAGTTGGTAGCAGATTTAGATTTTAAAAGGGGTAAATGACATTAAAATACCCTAACGTTTGGGCCATTTTCACTTATATACCCTAACGTTCATTTTGGTAAACTTTGATACCCAAATCTAAATTTGATGTTGGATTGGAGGAGGAAACATTGTCTGAAGAGGAGGCTGAAAACACTGTGCATCCCAGACATGGGAAGACTGATGGAATGCATGTATTTGGAGGCCTCCAAATACATGCATTCCATGCATTCCATGCATTCCAATGTATTTGGAGGCCTCCAAATATTGTCTTAAGAGGCCTCCAAATACATGCATTCCATCAGTCTTCCTATGTCTGGGATGCACAGTGTTTTCAGCCTCCTCTTCAGACAATGTTTCCTCCTCGAATACTACATCAAATTTAGATTTGGGTATCAAAGTTTACGAAAATGAACGATAGGGTATATAAGTGAAAATGGCCCAAACGTTAGGGTATTTTAATGTCATTTACCCTTTTAAAAACAAGTGAAAGAATAAATTGAAAATGAGCTTTAAAGTGCTAATTCAAACTTATTATGTGAAACTTGTCAACGTTCTTCACTTTTTGTCAAAAATTGGCATGCGTTGATTTTTAGTAACTTTATCGACATAATTATTGTGAAATGTATCATAATAAGTTTAATTGCTAAGCATTTATTCGATTCTCTGGTTTATTTTTGGCTTTCATGTTCGCACAGTGTTATGCTAGAATTCAATCCTAGGATTTCATGTCTGAATTTTTTTAATCCAAACCTGATAAATTCTTAAAAAGTCGGATTGGATGATAGGATTTTCGGGTACCATTTACAGGCACTTAATTAGGGTAAACGCCTTTAGCTAGTTTTCGAGATGAAACGTCTAACGGCCAACTTTCTCTCATAAAGATCACCCTTATTAATCCTCCTTCACTTCCAAAGGAACCAGAAATAATAAATATTTTCTTCATAAAAGAAGTCCAATATTACACTATTAAAAAATTCCAAATTATTAGATCATTTTTGGGGGATGTTAAATCATTTATGCAAGCAGCATGCAACTGTTGATACAATCCCTTTTTATACACTCGTTATAAAACTACTAATAAAAAGCTCATATTATTACAATATTAATAAGATTAATAATAAATAAGATAATGCCATTAATACTAAAAAAATTATTAGCAGGGTAAATTTTAAGAAAACCCTTTTAACTTTGCTCCATTTTAAAAAAAATCGCATTCAACTTTTTTATTATCGGAAACACCACTTAATTTTATTTAAAAAATCCCTTGAACTTTCCCGAATTTTCTTGAAAATCTATTTTCTCAGCAATTGTTGAAAAGTTATTTTTGAAGAAGTAAAGTTTATTGGGTTCCTTGAAAAACACGGTAAAATTCAGGAATTTTTTTAAGTTGAATGGTGTTTTTGGAAAATAAAAATAGTTTAATGAGATTTTTTTTCAAAATGGAGCAAAATTGAAGGGGTGTTTCTTAAAATTTAGCCTTATTAGTATGCAAAGAAGTGCAAACACTTAACTTGGAACTTTTTTTTATCATCTACTATGTCCATGTAATGCAATCCCTAGATTTTTATACTGTATGAGTTGAAAATACAAGCTTCAGGCCTTGTGGTCTTGTATGTTAAGTACGCATGTGCCTAAAATTTATGTTCTAAAATATACAATTACAAAGTTTGACAAAATGACCTGTCAAAAGCTACCACTTAATCGATCCATCTCATTTGATAGAAGATACAAATAGTTAATATATATAAACAATCTATAAACATTCAACGCTAGGCCTGAACTAGGTTTCCTTAAGTAAACCAAGTCAGATGAAAAAAAACAGGCTATGGCATGAGAACATAAATGCTGGCAAAAGTGGGTAAACATTTATGACATTTTAAGTCTAAAAGATTTGATTTGATCACTGAAAAGTAGTTGAAAATTTTTCAGAACAAAAAATAGTAAATTTCTAGTAATAGTTATGACAACTTTAGTGTAAATTGGAGGTAGCTTCTGATAATTTTGGCCATTATTTTCCATAAGCATCTAACATCATAAAGTTTGGATGGTATCAGTTATGTTGAAATTTGTGAGAGCTGCAAGTTTGGATGGTCTCGGATATATTGAAATTGTTAGAGCTGCATTCTTTAGATAAAGTTGGTCTTTAAAATAGAACTATAGTTAAACCAACACCAAATATCATGCCTGCTGCCATGATATCAAATAATTGGACCAATGAGGAACCGTTTCCTACAGCTAACATGCCGTCATTGTTGGCTAACATCATCATCTTACCATCATTTCCTACTCCAGCAACTTGGAAGAGTGCACATGTCCAAAGCTTAGTCATAATGTTTGTTTGTGTTTCTCTTAGATCCTTTTCAAGTTATTGTATGCTCTCTACATACCAACAGGAAAAGATGATGATCATAATGACGATGACAGTGACAACTTCATTGATGCCCTTTTGGTGGCTTGCAGTAGGAGCGGCAGGGCACCAAAGTTGCACATACAGTTTGTACAAATAAAATGAATCGATATTGCATAGTTTAATCTAATGCAAGCACACAAGTAAAGATGCAGTAAATGCCCGGTGTTTGAATCATTCTAGGTGGTGATGGGCTGCAATACCTTGGTGAAATTGGTGCTAAATTAATGGATCCACCTCCAATTGCTGCAAGCCTGCCATAGGAGCCCAATTTTTCATTGGCTCTAGTTGTAGTAACCAAAGCTGGATTTACATGAAAACGCACAAAAGAATGTGTGGCAGCTACTCAATTTGCATATTTCGGCTATCTTAACATCTTCCTTAAACCTTTTAAAGTCAAGTAATAGGAGGGAGCAAGGCGTGGAGGAAGGAAGATAAGAACGATGGAGAATATGATTGATGATCCAAGAGTGCATTTAGGATTACTAGTAGCCATGAAAAAAACTGGATGTGTGGTTTTTGCATGGTGATACACATAAGCCTAGTGCATGATTTGCTTAAAAAATATAACACATAAATAGAAACATGTTACGCCATAATACAACCCTGTAATGACCCAGATAATCAAAAGATGCAGGCCATAGACAACATACCACAAGGAAATAAGGTATGCATACAACATGTTAATATAAAAATTGCATAGTCACCATGCAAGATAAAGAAGGCTCGGGTATATTTAGAATCATGGTAGAAGCCACAGGATCTGAAGAACAAACCATTATAACAAAAAACCCATGGTAAGAAGGTGGACAAAGTGTTGCTTACATGAAGAATGTCCACTGGGAAAACTCTTGTGCCCTTCCTTGATATCACTCTTTTTCCCATGACATATAACATTTGAGGTAACATTATCAAAAACCTGTGTAGAACATGTTTAACAAAATCCAAATAATTAGGAAATAATGGACAAAGTGAGAGCCAAATGTGTAAAGAAAAAGAAAAAAGAGCTCAAAAAGGGAAATGAGTGTGCCTACTCCTATTCCATCAGGGAAACATCGCCAGAAGAAATCTGGCCGTGGTCGACCAACAGCATCCTTAATTGCATCCGTTAAGACTGCAGTTATAAGCACCGAAAACAAAAGGCCTGCCAGCATACCCACCCGTTTAACATTTAAATTCATTCATATATTACAAAAATGCATTGATTTCGATAATATATAATAGGATTTAATGTAGAAAAGATGGCACCTGATGTAATACCAAGACACAAAAAGATGGGAAGTACAAGCCGCGCATGGGCTTGTACCTGTACTTACCACCTTTTTTGTGTCTTGACACCTGATCTATTAGATCAGGTGGTACCTGATATACATGAATCACTATATAATATATGAAAAGCAGACATACCTAGTATAGCCTGATGCAAATCATACACACTCTTCTTTTTGAAGTAAATGCCAGTAAAGATTACAAAAGGCAGTAAAATTCCAATCAACTGTCATAGAGGATAGCAATGTTAAGCATGTGCATTATAATGAAGATCTGGAGAAAAAATTCATCCTTAAGATTGATTTAAAAATTGCAAGGACATACCGGCACAGCCCAAAACGGTATTGTGTTGCCTTTGAAAGGGTATTTCAGATCTGTCATCATGTCTTTACCAACAAAACGGTGGAACGGATCTATAACATTCAGTATTATATCAATTACCCCAAGAAGCACCAAAATAATCCAGTCATGCATGTGGAACCTTAGCACTTTGGTTCCATGAGATCTAACAGTATGAGCTCCCAGCTGAATATCTGCCATCCTTGCCTAGTGGAAGAGAAATTGAGAAGTAAATATATGATTTAAGCATAAACAGTGTGAATGAACTGTAGCAAAACAATTGAATTTACACCCACGAATAGAAACCAAATTGTGGATGCTGACACCTTTATAAGAGATTAGAGAGCAAAATATTTTCCTCTGAGACAAGTAAAAAGTGAGAATGAAATTTAATAATACTATTAAAGGAAATGAGATTGTACCAATGTGATTAAGGATACGCTATGTAACTTGTGTAAGAAATTAAGAGAGAAGACAAGTAAAAAGTGAGAATGAAATTTAATAATACTATTAAAGGAAATGAGATTGTACCAATGTGATTAAGGATACGCTAAGTAACTTGTGTAAGAAATTAAGAGAGAAGACGTCCATTTTGTATCAGTATATGCTTGCACCAAGGATCATCATTAATTCATTATGTTTTTAAACTAGTCATGAATAAAATACATGGCATATTCAGGGCGAGGTTTCATGGTGCATGCTGCTTGTAGCACAGTAGACTATAGGTAGGGAAGAATATGATAGGTTTTTCTAGGGTTTTGTGAGATAAAAATAGCACTTTTGGTGTAAAGATTGGATTTGTATGGCAGAGAGAGGATTTTTATGGTGAAACGAGTGGATTTGAGGAAAGAAACGACATTTTTATTAATAATATAAAGTTGATACAACGATAGTGGCCTCTATCGAGAGGAGGATCGCTCTCCTATCTTTTGATTTGAGAAAAAAGCCTAACTCTCCCTAGATCCTAATTCTTATCTTTTCAATATTTTTCTCATTATTTAACATCAATCCTCTTCTAATCTCATCCCATTTATTTATAACAAAACACTTAATGAGCCGACATCCCAAAATTACCAAAATTACACTGACCTAGGGTTTTCAAACTAAAATTACAGATCTCCTTGGTCCCCTAAAATTACAAGTTTGTCCATGTGCCCAGAAATTACAGATCTATCATTGGTTGCCGCCGTACCCCAATTCTAACATTACTCCATCCCCAAAGAAGTATATTGTTTTAAAGGTGGTGTCATGAAATCCATGAAAACGCTTTGGATGCACGTCCCCTCCTGGGTCTTTCTCCCTTTTCACCGAACCCCGGGTAACATCCGGTGCCCCCGAAAGGTTAGCCACCTCATGTGAATTGTTGATGCCCTTCTTCGGGCCCCCTCTGTTGTCCCATGGGACATCCCCATATGAGCCTCTTGCGGTCCAGTCGTAGTCCTGTGGGCCTCCTACGCTATTATCGAGCTGCTCAAAGTCTCCATTACCATCCTCGAAGCCCGAGTGAAAGCCACGGTAATCGTCAAGTTCGTCTAAAGGTCCGTCGCAATCAAAACATCATTTCCAGGCCCAAGAGGGCCTCCGTCTGCAAAACAGGACTCTCGGGCCCCTGGAAGGGTGTCTAGGAATTACCGGGCCTGGGCGGCCTATCCAAGGATCGTGGCCCCTGGGCGGTCCACTCGCCCCCTAATCTGACCTGGACTACGGCCCACCCAGGCCTGCCATGTCCTGGGCGGCTCATCAAGAAGTTGTTGGCCCCGTGGTGGCCTGCCCATGGGCCACCATGGGCTAGACAACCCACCAAGAGGCTGAATGCCCCCTAGCATCCCGCCCAGGGGTCACCCCGGCCTGGGCAGACAGTTAGGAGGCCAGGAGCCTCCTGGCAGCCCGTCCAAGGGCCACCTCCATAAGCTGCATCCCCTTGGGTTTTGGGGGTTTTCGTCCTCTTCATGTGATTTCTCATCGTTTAGTTGCATATCTGCCTCGAAGTCGATGAGCTTTCACCTTTTCTTGCTCAAAAGTGACACATTTTTGCCCCTGGATCAATATCGTAGTAGTCGTCGTTGCTCAGATCTGATGTCGGACAGTCCTTTAAATGGATCTCCTCCACAAAAAGGATGATTTTTTCCTTGTTCTTGTCCAAAGACACAGCCTTTGCCCCTAGATCTATGCTGTTGACTTCATCTTCCTTCAAATCTGGCTTTGTTGGCTCTTTCTTAGGTGGTGTGCTGTTCATCTTCTCTTAACTCTGCTTCCTCAAGAGACCTATCGACGAGAACCTTTTCTTAAGCTTGTCCACCTTTTCTGCAACCTTCTGTTGATCCCTGATGATCTGAATTTTGCCGTCAAATCTTTCCTCCAAAACGTCCTATCTTTCTTGTCGCATCAGGATCTATACTCTGATACAATTTGATACGATTTTTAAGGTTTTTTGGGATAAAAAGGATTTTTTGTGTAAAGATTGGATTTTTATGGTAAAAGAAGTGGATTTTGAAGAAAAAAGACGATATTTTTATTGATAATAGAAAGTTGATACAATGATAGATGGTTACTTTCGAGAGGAGGACCGCTCTCGTAGCTTTTGATTTGATAGAAAAGCCTAACTTTACTAAGATATAGTTTATCTACTCCTATTCTTCTCTTTTCAATATTCTTCTCAATATTCAACATGAATCACGTTTTAATCCCATCTCCTTTATTTATAATAAAACTTCTAATGAACCGCCACCTCAAAATTAACAAAATGTCCCTAACCTAAGGTTTTTAGTCTTAAATTACAAATCTGTCACTGGACCCCTAAAATTACAGTTTTACCACATATGCCTAGAAATTACATATCTACATTGGTTGATGCCGCATCCCAATCCTCACAGAATACCAATAGTAAAAAGTTGGAGAGAAGCATAAAATTCTAAAGGATTAAAAAATACATGACGTAGAATGAGGAAATATCAACAAAAATACGAGGAATAAAAGAGTACATAATGTATATGTTAATGAGGATGTAGCATCAAAATTATGAGTAAAATGTAGGAGTGATCAATTTCGCTACCACTCACTATTTTGTCGAGATTGAGGAGGATTTTCTCAGAAAATCAAAGCATGATAGTTACAAGTTAACCCTAAGAAATGCATAGGGAGTATTCTATAATAAATAACTGCACATATGAAAAGAAGGCAAAATTCTACAAACAGCCATACAAATATCAATGCTTCGTAGGTCAGAATGTTGGAAAATCATGAAACATCTACCATTAAAATGAGAATGCTGAAATGGCCAGCAGCAACACACAAAAATTGAATAAGAAATCATTTCGCCTGTAACAAGTCAGCATAATTTAGGCGTAGTTTGGCAATCAGGTTTGCCAAACCTGGTTTCGTTTCAAGTTAAAATAAAACAGGGGTTTGTAGACATACAAACATCGGTTTCATTCTTTTTGGAGGATCGAATACTCCTGTTGGAGAGGGATTTTCGAAACCCCTGTTTTGGAGACAAATTTGTATTTGTAATCAGGGTCTACTAAAATCCAAAACAGTTCCCAAACACATCTTTTGGAGTTTTACAATGTTTGGCTAACTCCAAAATAGTTGCCAAGCAAGGCATAAGAGTTTGGAGTTTCGGCTTTAAAAACTTATCTAACCCGGGGAAACTATAACCCATTGCCAAACCAGGCCTAAAGAATAAATAAATAAAAATGAGACAAAATCAGCCCAGATGATTTGAGCATGTCCAATGAATAAATAAATAAAAATGGATATTTGCAGCAAAAACAACAGCTTTTAATCTAAAAAAGGAGCCGTTTCTAGACAATAAAATGAAGCATTCGAATTCTATGTTTGCATGTTTACAAGACAAATTCCACACTATTAAGCACTAACTTACAGCTAGAATTCAAATTCTAAAATCAATGTAGAGTAGAGAGAGGCTAGGGTTTTCCTCTTTGCATTACCAATTCACTCTCCTCAGGGCGAAGCAAAGGACAAGAACCTTCAGCAGATTCCTCTGAATCAAGAAATCGATCTAAGAAATCAAAAGATTAAATACAAAACAAACACACATACGAATTTGAAACCTTAATTTCGAGGAACGAACCTTTGAAGTCTGAAATATGAGGTCAAAAGAAGCGGACGATGTCTCGATCAACTTTGGTTTAATTTTGACGCCACAGGCTCTCTCTCTTACTTCTTTTAATTATATATCATGCCCCTAGTTTTTGATTTCTTTGATGAGTCCGGCTTTTCCTATCGTTTTTAGGAAATCGAAACAAAAGGGAAAGAGAGACAGAGCAGCAGCAGATAAATAACTTCCAGAACTGTGGATACAGTGAAGTTTTTATTTATTTATTATTATCTGATTATATTCAAGATTGGAGGGCTCGGCTCGGCGAAACACGCGTGTGGTTTTTGTAACGGATTAATGAATCATGGTGGTTGTTTGTTTGTTACGATCACCGGGTGTATACGGATACGGCCCACAAAGCCGGACGGTCCTTGAGTATTTTACATAAAACAACATCAATCTTTTTTCATATCTTTTTTCGCCCGAGTCGCCGGATAAGCAATATGGCCTTGAACTATTGCTGGAGTTGTTTAGTAGGGGTGGCAAACGGGTCAGATGGGTTCGGGTTCGGGTTCGGGTCAGATTTGACCCGACCCGGATAAGGGTAAACGCTAACCTCACCCGAATCCGGTTCGGGTTCGGGTGACCCGGAAAATTTCCGGGTCGGGTTCGGGTTAACCCGTCGGGTTCAGATTTGACTTATACACTACTGCTCCTTTTTCGATATCCAGCTATTTATTAAGAGTTACCGACAATTTATTAAGTGTTGCATTATTTTCAGTAGCTCGTCGCTTAAACCGCACTGATGACAGAAGGAAGTATAATTAACGTTACCATTTTATTAATGAAAGTAATAAAATTAACAAAAAAGTTGTATGTAAAGAGAATTGAATCCAAAACCTCTTAAAGAAGAGGACAACAATTCAAATAGTATAAGCACAACTCCCATTGCAACTGTGTATTAAGTTATAATATAAATTTTTATATATATAGAGAAAGTAAACCGGGTCGAATTCGGGTCATCCGGGTTGACATGCCAAACACATACCCGACCCGGATTTTATCCGGGTCGGGTCGGGTCAACCCGTTTTCTACTTGCACCTACCCATACCCGGTTAAGGATGCCGGGTTCGGGTCGGTTCGGGCTCATTTTGCCACCGTTTAGCATGTGCATCAAAAAAAGACAATAGCGTTACCCAAGCCGAATCAAGATGGGTCGGTCTCTTCAATAATCAATTTAAAATTTGATGAGCACATGTAAATATAACAAGTGAAATATAGCTTTAGAATGTTGAGAATGAGATAGCTATTTCTTCATTTAAGAAGTATATATCGGAAAATTAGTATGTGTATTTTATTAACTTCACAGTCGGCATATTAACTACATGATCAATATATGATGCGTCTTGATGGGACATTATATGGCTACATTTTTATTGGCCCCAGTGTGTAATGCCCTGATATCTACTGCACAAGTACTAGAGGAGGGGTGAATAGTACTTTAAAATAATCAAGAGTAATTATTCTTAATTATTGTGCAAACTCAACCAACATGCGGAAATGAAAATTGACAACAATAAAAGACAATCGCAAACAAACGATATAACGGGTTCGGATCCACCCAAGTCTCCCCGACTTGTTCCCGGTGATCCTACGTCCCAAACACCCGGATCCCCTCCGGCTAATTGAGTTAGAAACCTCTAACTCAAATTTGCACTATGAAATTCTTGTAGAAAACCTCTACAAGATCAAATCATACACAAAAGAAAATGTGACTCCCACAAACCGGAATCACAAACAACTCTCACAACCGAGAGTAAAACTTGCAATATCAAAGTAAATGAAATAAGAAATGCTTACCAACAAAATCCTATGCCTTGAGTAAACTTACGATTTTTAGGGCAAGGAGGATTTTGAAGGAGAGGAAGTCACCAAACCCTAGCTCCAACAAGTTGACCAGCAATAGAAGCCTAGGGTAGAGTTGGTGATCTTGAATCAAGCTCTTGGCTTGAGTGGCTCACAATCAATGAGAATCTCTCTTTAGGAATAAGAGTGAGGAGAGATTCTTGTGAGAAATGAAAGCTTGGAAAATGAGAATAAATGCTTCTCTTTGATTCTCTAAAATACAATTAATATCAGCCTTGAATGCTATGAAGAAGCATCTCAAGATTATATAGGATAGAGAAGAGAGAGAGACAATTCGTGCATTTAATGCTCCAGCGGATCTATTTCTGAAGCAGTCTAATCGGTCTAAGAAGGATCACTGACCGACTAGTTTCACAACTAGTCGGTCGGTGATTCAACATGGACCGACTAACAGCTTCACAGTCAATAAAGATAGCTCAGGGAATATAGAACTAGTCGGTCTAAGAAGACTTGCCAACCGACTAGTTTCACAACTAGTCGGTCGGTGAGTGTTCTTTGACCGACTAAGAGTTGAAATCAAATAGGCTGAATACAAGTTGAACTAGTCGGTCTAAGAACAAATTCTAACCGACTAGTTTCACAACTAGTCGGTCGACAATTGTTCTTGGACCGACTAACTGTAAACAGTAACTCAGGCTGAAAAATGAAAGCTTAACTAGTCGGTCTAAGTGTTAGTGATTGTGCCCTAGGCCAAATATTTGGACCTTTATGTTATGTCATTTTCATTTATAAAATGTTTCTCTTATTATTGTTATTATTATATTGCTGGCATGTTTCTTTATAATAATGTTTGAATAGTTGTTTTATGCTATCTAAGCATCCCTAGTCATTCATCATTAAAGGTTTAATGAAGAATTAAGATTAGTATGGGTTTGGTAGATAATTATGAGATAATTATATGTATGGTGATACAAATCAAACTTATAGGTACTTGTTGGGGAACATGTACTGGATAGACTCGCTATGAGATCGTTACATGGATTAGTGTCATAAATGATCTCATAATAGTTATGTCATTGAATCCTTAGACCTGAGCTCATCACAGTTTCCTACATAAGGAACATCATATTTTGACATAATCAAACGTTATCTTTAATCAGATAATCATAAAGGTTATGATCGAATATGATGTGAATTATGCATAGGAAAGTGAATGAACAAGATGTAATTTGTCACTCTCTTATGAGAGATATCTAATGGGCCCCTCGATAAGTAGGACTGAGAAATACATGGCCGTGCTCAAATGAATGTCATTTGATTTTATCAGTCTACTTAGAAAGCGAGAAATTAAATGTTTGAACTATATAAGTATGACACTGCCCATGACTTATGTTCAAATAAGATATCGTGTGACAAAAGGATTATGACATGTTCTATTGGTTAGGTTAATATCGGACTAACGATATTCATATTAATTGGGTAGTCAAAATGTCTTGCTAGAGACCAATTATGACTTGTGGGCTTCTAATGAGATTAGGCCCACTGCCAGATTAATATGAGCCTATTGGGGCGCACACAAAGAACGAATTGGATAGGATATGGTTTAAACATGATTTCGAATATGATTTGAAATTCGTGATAAGGTGAAATATCTTAACCGTCAGATATCGTATCTCGTTAAGATAGTATCCCTAAGATATCGCCGCTTAACTAAAATACGTTAATGAGTTAACGTGGGATTCTTATCCCTAAGATAGCGTCGCGTAACTGAATGTTGTTAAGGGGTTAACGTAGGATTCCATATAAGATATAGAATCACGATTTTCAGTTTTACGTTTTTCAATCTATCTCCTCCGTTTTTGAGAAAAACAAAAGAGCGAGAGAAACCCTAGTTGCGCAAAAGGAGCTAGCACCCTCGCAAGTCCTGTTCGTGACGTTCGCGTGTGGATACCGATTGAGGGTGGTCGTTCGTTGTAACGACCCGCTCCCGGGGGCCCGTTACTTATTTGATATTTGCGCAGGTCCTGCAGGTTACCAGTGAAACCAAAATAGCCACGATGCAGAGATGTACAAAAATACCCAAATAGTGTCCAATTATTACATTCCAGACCGTACAAGATGTCCCAACAAATATACATGAAAGGAGAAAAATTACATAAGTTAAAATAACTCTGGAAGCTGCGGTCGAACACTGGCGCTATTAGCTCAGGAGCATCTATCTTCATCTGTACGTCGTCTGCGGTGCCACGGAGATGGAACCGTAGGTAAGTCACAACAATTCTAAATATAGAAAAGAAGCAGTGCACAAGTATGACAAAAGTAACTACGTACAAGTAGAGCAGAGTAAAGTACTGAGTAACAACTGTACACAACTGAAACGTAAAGGCAAACTGAACTGAAAGGAGAGAACAACTGTACTGTGATAGTGCAAGTGTAAAGCAGGCTAGGCAACTGAAACATGATACTGCTAAAAGTACGATAAGTAAAGTACTGGTGACTGTACAAGTGTAGTAGGTGAAGTGCATGCAATACGTAAAGTAAAGGTGACTGTGCAAAAGTGACTGTGCAAAAGTAACTACACTACGTGACTCAAGTCAGAGAGTACAATATGTGACCATCAAGTCCATCTCTTGCCTGGGCGCGACCCAGACGAATGCCGAAACACAGGCACGGTACATGTATTTTGCCGAAACACAGGCAGCGGGACGGGAAGATTGAACTCCAGTCACTCCCATACTCTCTCAAACTATGAGTTACCCCAAAAACCCCCGTGAAGTTTCAAGTGTTCTATGTACATGTTTATACGGGATGTTCCACAAGATGTTTCATGAGATGTTCCACAAGATATTCCACAAGATATTCCACAAGTCATTTTACAAGTCATTTCACGAGATATTCCACAAGTTGTTCCACAAGTCATTCTACGAGATATGTCACATTCTGTTATCAATTTCTTGTTTACGATGATAGTTAAACCAGGACCACTGGTTGACTTTCTTACCAGAAAATAAAACAAGGTGGATGCTAAGAATTTGAGGATAAAGACAAGTCCAACAAACATGGAATACAAAAAGTGTTGGTTTAAGTGTGGTAGTTTCGTTAGCACACAATTTACCCAAGTTGATGTTTGTGTTTAACAACCACCAAAGTTGAAAGTTGGCAAAGTAATCTATAGTTGATTACTTTCCTATTAGATTAGGTTTCTAGTTCGGTTCAAGTCAAGTAGCCGTTCGGAGGCTATAGTGGTGTCCTAAGTTCATACGGGTACACTTATCTAATTTTCTAACATTAGAATTAGTCGTGACTTACTTTATCGAGCTTGTCGTGGCAAGACGAGTTT
>JAULAV010002619.1:0-49998 GCA_030789695.1 Scilla litardierei | reverse complement strand
GCAGGGCGCGGCCGCCGCGCCGGCCATGTCTTTTTGGGCATGGCCTGGTCGTGCACGAAGGCACAGCCGCCGTTCCTTCAGGGCGTGGCCATGGATCATAAAAAACAATTTTTAAAGTTTTTAGACATGCAGATCTAAAAAAATTCGATTTTTACCGTGTTCTTGAACTACGTGATCTAAAACACGCAGATCTACATGAAAATCAAGCCTAGATCTAAAACAAATTGAGGATTTACCTCCTAGATTCGGCTATGGAATCTAGACGACGGTCGATGAAGGATGCCCTTTACGCTCCCCGTTGAGAAGAACAAGATCTACTTAAAAAATTGACGTTGGGGATGAACTCCTCCTTGAGAGCCGTCGTCTTTTTCCTTTGAGTAGATTCGTGCTGATAACGTGTTATGAAGGTAAAAGCGTAGGGTAAAATGTGTAGAGGGTTAGGAGGCCACTGCCCTCATATATATAGCATTCAATGATGAGTGGATTCCCAATGGGCCCAATGGGCCTATTCACAACATATTTAATGGTTTGATTGTTTAGAATATAAGAACTAAAATAAACGGTTCGGATGCTTTTAACACATATTTCTCATTATTCTCTTTAAAACAAAAATAGCGCACATTTGAAGAATTTATCGTTTTTAAATCGAGAGTCCTTTAGAAACGCCCGCACTTGGGCAACATAGGTTTAGCTTTAGAAACTGTTGTTTGATAGAGTTCAAGATCCAAATTGCTGCCTTTGAACATGTGTTTGTTTTAATATCAAAATAAACTTCGGCAGTATAATTGCTTCATTGGATTCCATCACTTCATTGAATTTAGCCTCCGCAGACCCTGCACAAAAAAAACAAGGACCCCATATTTCCTTTCTTTAAGCAAAATAAAGAAAAATAAGACTCATAGCATACAAAGCACAAGGATCAGACTGTACCTACCTTTATTTCAAGATGGCCAGGGAGCCGGTGCGGCCCGTGCTAGGCCGGGCCTCGAATGGGTCATGGACCGAGTTTGCCCGTTTGACTACCTAGCCGAGCTGGGTCGGCCTGGTCTGGGAAGGGTAAACCCCCTGGAAAGTCTGGCCCGCGGCTGGGCGCCAGTTCAGGCCCGGGCCTAGCTGTTCGGGACCAGGCGGCCCGCTAATTTAAAAAAAAAATTAAAAAAAATTAAAAAAAATTAAAAAATCCTTAAAAATTCTTGAAAATTCTTAATAGTTTTTTCAAAATAGGAAAAAATATATTTAAACATTTTAAATTTTGTATTATACAAAAATTAAATAGTAAATTTGTTTGTATTTTATTTTTTTTAAATGGATAGTTTTTTAGAAACATAGTATTACAAATAGATAGTGTTAAGGCCAAAAATGACCGAGACAGTTATGAGGCTGACGTGGGCTCTTCGTGCTTAGTCGGAGCCTCGCCAGCAGGTGAAGTGGGACTCTGGTTGGAAGAATCTGGGTCTTGTGATGGAGTTAGATGATGATGCGGTGTTCGATCGACCCCCGATCGACTTGAACGTCGATCGCTCGAGGTTGGGAAGCTTGGAAGCGACCCTCGCGGGAGATGGAAACTCGTCGATCTACACCACAGAGACACGTTAGGGGGGGGGGGGGGGGGTTAGATCTGTGTTCCGACCTAAATCCCCTCGGATGCTTAAGTTAGTATGGGAACTTATAAGAGAGAGAGAGAGAGGGAGCTTGGAGCAACTGAGATCGATCCATGGTGGCTCGTCTCAGGTCTGACATTGCAAGCTTGATGATGTAAGAAATATCAACTGAGAAAGTAGAATTCTATGTCTTAGATCTCGTACCGTGAAATTGGAACCCCTTTACCTTTGTCCTTTCGTCCGTTTATAGGTTGTTCCCCTTTGATTGTATGTAACCGTCCTTCATTAATTTTGGCACAATCTTCTCCAAGATTCGAGATAACGGCTGCCCATTTACTCGGCCCCATTAACATCCCCCTGAATATCAGCGAGAGCCTAACGTTCGAATGGGCCGTTCGCTTGACTCGGCAATGCCTTACTCTGAGCAATGGATATCGGGTTGCTGGCGCCATTCGGGTCGGGCAGGCGGATGTTTCACCCGGATCTGAACCTGTGCACTAACAATGGTCCCTATCATTCGTGCCTCAGAAACTGTGTTGATTGAGACCGAATGATGTGTAATCTCCTTAAATGCGCATGGTTTTCAAAACATTTGATTTGATTTGTGCTGCCGAACCCCTTCGCCTTTGAATCAATCTCCGCCACTTCTTGAGGCAGTCTTAAAACACGCGTCGTTCATCGATCGGTAGTTGGTTGAATTCCTTCGTATAAAAAGAAAGGCGAGGAAGAAGAATATATCTTTCTGTTTCGCCTTCTTCCTTGTTTCGAAAGCTTGAATCCGCCGCTGCCTACTCCGGAGATTGCTTGTTCTTCCTAAGGTTCTCTCTCTCTCTCTCTCTCTCTCTCTCTCTCGCGATTGACCTTGATTCTTCTTTAGATTCCTTAGGTATGTTCGCTCCAGTCATATTGGAGGAGCCGTCCTACGAGGAGATCACGATGCGCCTTCGGCCCTCCTCGATGATAGGAGGATCCTGGAAAGGGGAGAGGGGGTTGGATTGAACCAGACCTACCCATTCGTCGGAGGGATCTGAGCTTGAAGGTTCCTGGAGTTATCTTAGAGATGGCCCATAGGGTTTCACTCGATCTGACTGCTGAGTTCTGGCGAGGTTGTTTCTGCCATCCTTTTAGGGTCAGGGTGGCTAATTCGGATGAGAGAGAGTGTTTTCCACAGAAGAATGAGGTTGGGGTGTATCTCAAATCTTTTCGCCTAGGAATCCGATTCCCTTTTCATCCCTTCATCGTAGAAGTTCTGTGCTCTTCGGAGCTTTCCATTTGTCAATTCGCTCCCCAAGCTATTTCCCCCAAGGTTGGCTTCATCGTACTTTGTGAGCTCTGTGGGGTTCGACCATCCCTTGGACTATTCAAGTACTTCTTCCGTATAATACTCGACCCTCGCCAAGTGTGGTACCATATCGTGGCTCGCCCAGCTGCGAGGCTTATATACGACCTTCTGATTTCTGACCATGGGTGGAAAGACACCTTTGTGTTTGTCGTCCTTTTCGACCTGTGATTGATGCTCAATAGTTGGAGTTCACCGAGTCCTGAGCTTGCTAAAGAGTCCCTGTTATCATTGGATGATGTCGAAGCTAGGTTGTCGCCGGACGAGGCTAAAGCAGCAAAGCTTCTTCTGGGTCGACCCAGGCGAGAGAGGTCGACTCAGTATCTGTTGAATATTCATACGTTGAAGACCCTTTTGTGGAGCTCGGGTAATTTATTTCGACTCTGTGTCTTTATTACAGCCACTCACAATAATTATACCCGTTTTTTTGCAGATATGACTAACGGAAACCATCGGAGTGGTGATTTTGGAATGTACCGGGTCTGAAGGGAGCAGTGAAAGAAGAAGAGGAGCGCTGAAAGGTCGAGCACTCATGCTGTAAGGTCGAGCGCTTGTGTTATGGGGTTGAGCTCTCGATCTCCTCTCCCAGTCAACCAAAGCCTTATTCCGAGGGGGGGTGAGGTTAGGCAGACCTCGAGGCCTTCTTCCCGTGCCCCCTCAAGAGAGGCCTCGAGTCAGGCCCTCGTGCAAACTGCTGCGTCCCATTGCCTCCGTGGTGGTATCAGAGCCGCTGGTGGTGGTCGATGTCGATGCTGTCGACGTTGCTGAGCCGACTGAAGCTATCGGCCAGAAGCGGGAGATGCCCTCCTAAGGGGAGGATGAGTCAGGAAAAAGGAGGTGAGTGGAGGAGGAGGATCCTCTCCCTTTGCCCATGGAGAAGGGTATGTGGATTGCCCCTCTTGATTCTCGGGGGGCGATCGCGACTCCATTGGTGTCTCAGGCTCCTGTGATGTCCCTTCTGGATCAGTGGCCTTAGGACGGTGTTGTGTCACCCTTTCCTTTGGTCGGCCCTATCCCTGCAGAGTTTGATCGAGCGTTACTACTCAATCAACTTTCGTCTCGCTCCTCAGGGCCGGTATGGGGTGGCCTTTACCAACCTCCCTTTGCCATTGGAAAGGAGGAGTCGGCCCAGTTGGACTTTGGGACGCCTGATCGATTGGTGGAGAACTCGATTCTCCCCAGGGACCTGGAGCTTCTTCAGAGGTTGGACCTTGAACAGGTGGCCAACTTCTTTGTAGGGAGCGGATACTAGGTACGTCGTCTGCCTTCTGTCTATTGATGCCCGAGTTAGCCGTTCCTGACTAATCTTTTCTGCAGATGTCTGTTCTCGGTGCCGTGTTACGTCGTCAAGCCGTCGACTTGATGGAAGGAGGTCAACGGGTGGCAGACACAGAGCGCAAGGTGTTCGAGTTCGAGGCTTGGACAAAGGAGGCAGAGGAGGACCTGGAGAAAGCCCTCGCGGCTAAGGCGACAGCTGAGTGGGCAACTGTAGATGCTAAGAACAGTCTCTTGTCCATGTCGGACCTCCGCAAGTCTATTGAGCTCCAGTGGAGGATGGAGAAGGCTCAGCTCGAGGCTGAGCTTGACGCCTTTAAGAAGGAAGTGATCGAGCTTCGGGCCAAAGCTTCCGACTCCGAGAGGTGGGCGGAAGCTTGCAAGGCAGAGGCCGCTGAGTTTCAGGCCAAAGTCGTCGAGCTCGAGGAGGCCACTATGAGTGAGAAGGCAGAGCTCATAGCAAGGTTCAGAAAGGCGATGGAAGCTTTCTCCAATGTCTTTACACCCGGAGGTGCTCCTCCTCCCTCTTAGGCTGGCAGGCCTTAGTTTAGGCTCTTGCAATTTTCCTGTTTTCATTACTTTTCCATTATGAAATGAAAATAAATGACCACTTTTTGCAATTTTGGTCCATTTTGGCATTTTCCTTTACTTGAATATATGCTTGTGTATGGCCCCTCAACGACTTAACTTCCAATTTCGTAGAGATTGATGATAAGTTAGGTCGTTGACATATTAGGCGCATTCAATAGATTGAATAGAACCTTTTAAACCATAAATCACGTTTCGTTTAGTAGCAAGGGGCAATGCTGCCTCTGCTGACGAAAGTCGGGGATAGTTCGGTGGCGAGGGGCGAGGCCCCTTCGACTTACGGCCGACGACTGGGGTCGTTTGGTGGCGAGGGGCGAGGCCCCTTCGACTTACGGCTGACGATTGGTGTCGTTCGGTGGCGAGGGGAAATGCCCCTTCGACTTATGGCTGATGACTAGGGTCGTTCGGTGGCGAGGGTGAGGCCCCTTTGACTTATGACCGACGACTAGGGTCGTTCGATGGCGATGGGTGAGGCCCCTTCGACTTATGGACGATGACTAGGGTCGTTTGGTGGCGAGGGACGAGGCCCCTTCAACTTATGACCGACGACCGTCGTGGGTTGTGCAGTGGCAAGGGGCGATCCCTTGGCTTACGATGGACGACTTGGGTCGTTCGATGGTGAGAGACGAGACCCCTTTGACTTACGATCGACGTTCGTCGTGGGTTGTTTAGTGACGAGGGGGATCCCTCGACTTACGACTGACGACCATGGTTAGATATCAATGAAAAAATCTTGAATCGACATAAGATAAAAGACGAAGATATATTTCAATCATTTACCCTTGCTGGTACAATCATTAATAATACTTCTGCAAGTGCTCATCATTCCAAGGATGAGGAAGTTCTCTCTCAACCAATGTAGCGAGCCGATAGGTGGCAGGACCGAGTACCTCGATCACTATGTAAGGTACTTCCCACGTTGCTGCGAGCGTTCCTTGCTTGAGAATCTCGGGAGTGAAAGAAGCTTTACGTAGGACCAGGTCACCCATACGGAAGCTATGTTTACGAACCTTTGAGTTGAAATATTGAGCCATGCGTCCTTTCTGTTCGATGATGGTCGCCAAGGCCCATTTGCGGACCTCGTCAACCAGTTGTAGGTTGAGTTCAAGTTCTTCTGGGTTTCTTTCCTCGTCGTAGTATTGGAGACGAAGTGGTTGTTCATTAACTTCCACTGGGACAACAGCTTCACATCTGTAAGCCAGCATGAACGGTGTTTCTCCCGTCGAGGTTTTGTGGGTCGTTCTGTATGACCATAGTGTGTCGGGGATTTCTTCTGGTCATGTTCCCTCGAGCCCTGTTATTCTCTTTTGAAGAGGTCCAAGAATGCATTTGTTAGCAGCCTCGGCCAACCCATTAGAATGAGGATGGGCGACAGGGGTGAAATGCGGCTTGATCTTCAGCTCGGAGCAGAAGTCTCTGAAGCCGGTACTGTCGAATTGTGTCCCATTGTCCGTCACAATGGATTATGGGATGCCAAAACGACAGACAATGGATTTCCAGACGAAGCTTCGAGCCTCCTTCCAGGTGATTCGGGACAGGGGCTCTGCCTCGATCCACTTCGTGAAGTAGTCGATCACCACTACCAGGAATTTCCGTTGCCTGCTAGCTTGTTTGAACGGACCGGGGAGGTCCAAACCCCATTTGATGAAATGTACTAGACTGACGATGGGGATCGGGTCAGTTGGTGGGGCTGAGCTGATCCTTGAGAATTTTTGGCAAGTTGAGCACCTTCGTACATACTCGACGGCATCTTTGAGCATCGTTGGCCAAAAATAGCCATGTCACACGGCCTTCAAAGCTATGTCTTTCCCCTCACAATGG
Source organism: Scilla litardierei (assembly GCA_030789695.1). Classification (NCBI taxonomy): domain Eukaryota; kingdom Viridiplantae; phylum Streptophyta; class Magnoliopsida; order Asparagales; family Asparagaceae; genus Scilla; species Scilla litardierei. The sequence goes on along the minus strand of JAULAV010002619.1, from coordinate 43,374 downwards.
TTCCCGCAATCACCCTCATAGATTTCTTGGATCACATAATGTGCTTCCTGCGAGGCTAAGCATTTGAGGTAGGCGAAAACGTCATACCTGGTCCATCACCTTTTGTACAATGAACCATCGAGCAGAACGAATTGGTACGCCTTCCATTCTAGCTTTCGTGCTGCCACTGGGTCGGTCGGCTTCTCCCCTGTGTTTAAGTAATAGATTATGGGATCCATTCCAGTGATTCCTTGATCGAGGCTTAGCAACTTCTGCTCCAGCCTGTTGGGGTGTGGTAGACGTTTCATGTACACTGTACGACCGAGCCCCGTGGGGGAGGAGGACGCGAGCTGCGACAGGGCGTCGACTCGGTGATTCTTTGACCTTGGTACATGATGAATTTCCACGCGTCTGAACCTGGAAAGCTCAGCTTTAGTAACTTGTATGTAGCTTTGCATTGAGTCTTCGCGGGCCTCGAAGGTTCCGTTTAGTTGGTGGACTACGAGGTTGGAATCGCTGAGTAGCTGGACCACTTTTGCTCCTAGGGCTCGAGCCAGTTGGGGTCCGTTGATGGCCGCTTCGTACTCGGCACCATTATTTGTGGTTTGGAAATCGAAGTAGAAAGCGTATTCGAATATGTTGCCCGCTGACATTTGGACAATTATTCCGGCCCCGCTCCAGGTTTGAGTGGCCAAACCGTCACTTGTACGATCCAGGTTCCCTCGTCTTCAATTGTATCAGTTGGCGAATTGATACCTATCGAGGGTGAGGGGATAGCCTCGGGTTGTATGTTAGTAACATATACCTCTTTCTGTGGGCCGTCGTCGTAAGTGAGTTCGACAATGAAGTCGGCGAGAGCTTGCCCTTTGATGGAGGTCATCGACTTGAACTGGATATCGAATTTGGTTAGATCGACCCCCCATTTTGTCATTCTCCCTGAATGATCGAGCCTCTTCAGGGTCTGTACTAAGGGAGTGCCAGTAAGGACCAGGATGGTGTGCACTTGGAAGTACGGTCGCAACCTCCTTACAGATTAGATCAGCGTGAAAGCCATCTTCTATATCCTCCAATAGTTGATCTCTGCGCCTCAGAGAACCTACCTGACATAGTATATGGGCCGTTGTACTCCTGAGTCTTCTTTGACGAGTGCCGAGCTTACGGCCTCTATGGTAGCGGCCAGATAGATGATGAGTTGGTCATCTTTATCTGGCTTGGTCAGGAGAGGTGGGATGCGGAGGTACTCCTTTAACTTCGAGAAGGCCTTCTTGCAGTCTGCATTCCATTCGATGACTCTCTTGCCGCTCGACGCGGAGGCTATCGCCTTTCTCAACACTTTGAAGAAAGGCAACGATCTCTTGGCTGACTTAGACAAGAATCGGCCCAGAGCAGCTATTCTTCCGTTCAGCCTTTAGAGTTCTTTGATGGTCGAAGACTTCTTCATCGTAATGATCACAGTGATCTTGTCAGGGTTGGCCTTGATCCCTCGGCTTGTTAGCAAGAAGCCAAGGAATTTCCCCGACCGAACCCCAAAGGTACATTTGGCAGGGTTCAGTCAAAGGTCGTATTGCCGGATCTGCAAGAATATCTCTTGGAGATCTGTGATGTGATCCGTTGGCTTCTTCGACTTGACTAACATGTCGTCGACGTAGACTTCTAGGTTCCGTCCGATTTGAGCCTCGAAGACTCTGTTCATCATGCATTGGTATGTGGCCCCTGCATTCTTCAAACCAAATGACATTTTAGTGTAACAGAAAATACCTCGATCAGTGATGAAAGAAGTCTTCTCTTCGTCCTTCGATGCCATCTGGATCTGGTTATATCCTGAGAATGCATCCATAAAGATGATGAGTTTGTAGCCTGAAACATTGTCGACCAGCTGATCGATTCATTGCAGGGCGTAACTATCCTTTGGGAACGCTTTGTTGAGATCGATGAAGTCGACGCACATCTGCCATTTTCAGTTTGCCTTCTTCACCACCACGACGTTCAAGAGCCAGTCTGGATATCTGACTTCTCGAATGAAGCCTGCTTCCAGAAGTTGATCCACTTCCAGTTTGTGGCATGCCACCTCGGGGTCGATGCCGGGCATATCCTTTGGGGACCAGGCGAAAATGTCTGAGTGCTCTTTCAAAAGAGCGATCAATTGTTACCTTAGTTCGAGAGGGAGCATTGGTCCAATAGAGACAGTTTTCCCTTCATCTTCAGAGATCCGGATGTTCTCCATCTCTTCGACTGCCACGTGCCGTCAATCTTTGCCTCTGGGATCAATTGGGTCTAATTGCCCAACCCTCCTCAGAGCGGTGGACAATGTATAACACGACCGTGCCTACCTCTAGTTCCCTCTTACCTTCTCGACTCCCTCGGGGGTTTGGAATTTGATCATCTGATGGAAAGTTGAGACCACCACTTCTATAGCATTCAGTAGTGGTCTCCCGATGATTCCGTTGTATGCCGAGTTGATCTTCACCATCATGAAACTGGTCAGGCGAGTAATTTGTCGAGGATACGTGCCGAGGGTCACTGGTAGGGTGATGATGCCTGATATTGGGGTGGAGTGTCTGGTGAATCCCACCAGGGGCCCCGAACAGGTCATCAACTCCGCGGAGGACAACCTCATCCTCTCCAACGTAGTGAAGAAGAGTATATCGCACGAGCTTTCGGTGTCGACAAGTAACCTCTTTACGGCGATCTTGTTGATGGTGGCCGTGATGACGACGTCATCATCATGCGACAGTTCCACACCCTCTAGATCTTCATCCGAGAAGGAGATAGGAGGTGTAGAATCTCTAGAAGCTTTCACCCCATGGACACTGTCATCAATCTTCTGGCGTAGAAGCTTTGGAGAGAGGTTGATAGCTCCGGGTGCAGGGAACCTCCCATTATCATGTTGATGAGGCCGGCACTGGGAGGTGTTGAGGCATCCCCAGAGGAAGTTGATGGGTGAGTCGACATGGTCGAGAGGTTCATCGATCGGGATGTCAGCTCGTGGTTTCCCACAGACGGTGCCAAACTGTTAAGGCCAAAAATGACTGAGATAGTTATCAGGCTGACGTGGGCTATTCGTGCTGAGTTGGAGTCTCATCAGTAGGTGAAGTGGGACCTTGGTTGGAAGAACCTGGGTCGAGTGATGGAGGTAGATGATGATGCGGTGGTCGATCGACCCTCGATCAGCTTGAATGTCGATCGCTCGAGGTTGGGAAGCTTGGAAGCAACCCTCGCGGGAGATGAAGACTCGTCGATCTACACCAAAGAGACACGTTAAGGGGTCGGATCTAGGTTCCGACCCAAATCCCCTCCGATGCTTAAGTTAGTATGGAAACTTAAGGGAGAGAGGGAGCTTGGAGAAGCTTAGATCGATCCACGGGGGCTTGTCTCAGGTCTGACGTCGCAAGCTCGATGATGTAAGAAATATCAGCTGAAAAAGTAGAATTCAATGTCTTAGATCTCGTACCGTGGAATTGGAACCCCTTTACCTTTGTCCTTTCATCCCTTTATAGGTTGTCCCCCCTTGATTGTATGTAACCGTCCTTCATTGATTTTGACACGATCTTCTCCGAGATTCGAGATAACGGCTTCCCATTTACTCGGCCCCTTTAACCTCCCCCTGAATATCAGCGAGAGCCTAACGGTTGAATGGGACGTTCGCTTGACTCGGCAATGCCTTACTCTGGGCAATGGATATTGGGTTCTGGCGCCATTTGGGTCAGGTATGCGGATGTTTCACCCGGATCCAAACCCGTGCACTAACAGATAGTATTTTGTAAGTAAATAATATTTTTAAAAATGAGGAAAATTAACTCTTTTATTGCTAAATAGATACAATATTGGAAAGAAAAGTATCTAATCCCGAAATTTTCGAAGGTTTCAGTTTGAATCTTTAAATTTTATTTATTAATTTTTTTGAGGGGACTTAAGTTGGCCAGTATTACCCATAGTACAATGGCAAAAAAAGAACTCTAATACAAATAAGAAAATGATGATATTAGTAAGAAATGAAAATCAATTATCTTGTGTTTCTTCTTCGTCAGAGTCTTCGGAAAGGACATTTTTATCTTGCGAGCGGTTTTCAACATGAAACCAATCCTTCACACAAAACACCACTTCAATTATATCTTCCTTCAGCCTTGCCTCTTGTCTCTCAGAACGCGACCATCTGTACTAAAAGCAGACTCCAAAGCAACCGTAGATATAGAGTCTGTTAACAAATCACGAGCCATGATGGCAAGAATGGATACCAAGATTTATACCCTTTTCACCAGGCCAAAGTATCAAAATTCTCATCATTCAATTCTGCATCAGTAAAAGGAAACAGATTTGCTTCACTAGAAGAACTATCTATCTCTATTGTTTTTTTGTTTCTTCTTTCTTAAAGTCTGTCGGATCCTACTTGAAAAAAGTATTAGCAGGCACATAAGAAGTATTTGAAAACCTATCAAATCTAGTATCATAAGTTGCAAAAAGGTTTTTAAAGCTAGTTTTAAACATAGCTATAGATTAATCTAAGGGAAATCTCATGTTTTCATAATAGGTTTCTAATAACCCAACTACGACTTGGTCCTTAATACGTGGATCAAAAAGATTTTCTAAAGAGTAAAGCATATGAACATGATTCCAATACTTCGCTAGTTATCTCTCCATGTCTGCTATTATAGGAAGAAGCACATTGTTAGGATCTGCAGGGTCTCTATACTTTGCTAAAACGTTCGAAATTAAAACTAATTTTTCTAAGCCTAAAATTGATGTTAGATAACACACCGAAAAGTTTATTTGTAGCGATAAAAAAATCTTAAAAAATTCACGAAGCTGTTGTATATTCTATACTCAAACTCACTAAGGTCGTAGTTTGCGTCAAATGCAATGTGTGTACTTGCAAAATCAGTAAGCTGATTTCTATTTTTTTAGCATGGAACACATCATTATCCACCTATGTTTTACACTGAATCTAAAGGCTAGGCAAGGTCTTTTGCTAGTACAATACATTTGTTTGTACTGATGTCTTCTAGTGCGAGAAGTATGGATTAATAATATAAGGTTTTTAACTTTTTCTAAATAAACAGAAGCAATTTTAAGTCCATCTTGTACTATCAAGTTCAAGACGTGACTAGCACATCATTAATGAAATAACAATCCATCTAGCTCAGGGTTCAATTGTCTTTTTAAAATAAGCAATTGCATTATTGTTGTTAGAATCATTATCAAAAGTAAATGAATTTTTTTAGAAATATTAAAATCATTAATAATAGAGATTATCAAAGTAGAAATGACACCACCAGTATGAACATGCTGTAACATTCTAAATCCTATAATCATCTTATTAAGAGTGAAACCATGATCTACGTAATGAGATGTAACACATAAATAGGAAGCACCCCATTTTGTTGTTTATATGTCGGATGTTAAATCTATTCTAGAATTTAAGTTGCAAAAGTTTGGAGCAATTTTGCTTTTTCATCTTGAAAAGCCGACATAACATCTCTTCTAAGAATGTTTATAAGCACTCTTCTAAATGTAGTGTTAAGGGCCACTTGGCTAAACGTTTCTAGTTCGGAGCTTTCACCATAGCTAAAGGGTAATTCTTGACATAAAACTAATTTGGCCATATCTTTTCTCATTGTCTTAGCAGAATATGAGAAATTAGATAGATTGGTAGAAGAACCTCATACGTTTAAAGTGGTTTGTTTAAAATCTTTTTTCGTGAGATCGTGTCTCTTAAGGTGTGTTGTGCCGTCAGAAGGTCTGCAATTAAAATTTGCTCTATAAATTTTGCAAACTGTCTGCTCGTCGGTTTTGAAAAGGACAGTTTCACGGGCAAAGTGCTACCAAACCGTAGATTTTCATGCTCTGCATTGGGGTTGTTGTGTAGAAGTGTGAACATCAGGATTAGTTGGTTGTGCAAGAGTAGAAGCGTGTGGAGATCGGGTTTGGGTTTTGAGTTTTTTTCTAGATTCAATCGTGGTTAGGTTCGGATATATCTTTAAACAGGTTGAATCAGAACTGATGTTTTGATCGGACCCGACATGTTGACGGATGGGTTTTGGCCAACAGTAAGGTGGGCTGACTCGGATGCCTGTGATGATGTGGACCCTCATCAACTGGTACATGGGACACGCAACAATGGTAACCTGGGCAGGGGGAGTCGAGACTGAGTTACAACAATCAAGCCTGACCAAACTTCGGGGGTACTCCGAGCTATCAGAACCAGTTGCTGATTCATCCGCCAAGCTATCTGCAGCACAGACAATTGTTAGGGGGTTGGTTCTGGTTTCTGATCCAAATCCCATCCGATGCTTAATTCAATATGAGACTTAGGAGACTCGGGCAGTAGAATCAACCTAAAGGGAGATCGTCCATGGTGCCGACTAACTGAGGAAAAGAGGAAGAAATATGTGAGTCGAAAAGTAAAGTGATCAAGTTACAGAGTACCTAGTTCTTAGTATCTCTGGACCGTGAACGCTTTTTTCGTTGTCTCTTCTCTATTTATAGGTGATGATTTCCTTTGCCAGTATGTAACGGCTCTTCATTCATGGTGGCGAGATCCCCTCCAGGAATGGAGATAACAGAAGCCCATTTATTCTGCCATTACTAACTGTTCCAGTGGCTTTAGTGGGGCCCAATGGCTGGATTTACTGGCACCTTGACTGGGTAATTAACTCCCCACTCTTGGTGGACCCAAAGGTTACTGGGCACAGGCCTGGTGCCCCAATTAGGCTCTTCTTTATCAAAAGAATATTTCTCTCCGCTTCGTGGGTCGGTCCCATGCATCAACAATGGCTGCCATCACTTAAACTCAAGCACGACGTTGATTGAGACTGAGTGATATGAGACCTCATTAAATGGGTACAGACGTCGAAGCAGGAACATTTGATTTAAACCACCAAAATCTTTGGTCCTTTGCTTCGGTTACCGCATTAAGGTGAGGTTTGGAATGTTGACGACATCTGATGTCGACATGTGTATCCATTTGAACAACGAATCTTGCCAACGAGATAGGTTCCTTGGTATAAGTAGGGAGAGAGAAGGAAATGTTGCGTGAGCTAAAGTCTCAATATTTATAAACCGCAAGCACACGTCGTTGTCATAGCCCAAACAAGTCATTCGCAGGGAAGTTGTGTGACTGAGTAGTAGATATCCTAGGTTATGGTTTACTACGTGAGGAGTATGCGGAATATGGAGAAATAAACAGAAGGAAAGGGCTCCAGGGCTTGTCATCACTTTAATGTTGGATGAACACGAAGATGGAGTCATCGCCTAACTATCGAATCGATCATAGGGTGAGGTGGTCTAACCTAAGGGCGTCACCGATCCCCCACTTCCGTAATGCTATGATATGATCATCCCTCATGTTATTACCTACCCCCCACTTCCGTGATGCTATCATAGGACTACCCCTTAAATGGCGAAGCCAACTTCCGTTGCCCATCCCCATATGATGGATGCATGGTGCTTGATAATATTTCCCAACCGTCGTTCTCGTCACTTTCGTGGTTGGGATTCCGGTCAATGCTAGGAGGGCTCTAAATTTTTCCCAACTTCCATTGGTGACATAATTAGCATGAATCAACATGGGTGTTGGAAACCCTAGATTAATCCTAACTTCCGTTAGCCACCAATTTCGGGATCCTAAACCTATGTTGATAATAATCAACCTCAACATAACCCTAATTTGATGATTCAATAGCCAACGAAATAATTCAACTCATATTCACCCAACAAAAGAGATTTACCAATGCCCTAGATTAAGACTACTCACTAAACATGTATATAATCACAGAGGCAACACAAGGAAACATCACAAAAATAGTAAGAACAAATAGAAAACAAATAAAACAAGAGGAAGAACGTATCTTAATAGATTTGCAATCCCAAAAGTGTAGATACAAGTTGCTCCAATAAGAAGAAAGCAAATAAAACCTATCCTAACCTTACTCCTACTCCTAATCTACTTTTCTGAGGGAGAAGATGAAGAAATCTCCTACAAAAGTCGGCTCACCTCTCAAAACGCGTACAAAACCCTTAAAACCCATATAAACCCTAATGGGTTGGAAAAAAGCCGACCCAAAACGACCGCACGGTCACGTCGATTCTGTCCATAAAAAAGCCTCAAAACTCTTCAGAAACTACATTTTTACATGGCTGCGTCAAATCCTACGCGACCGCATCATTGCAGAGCACCAGAACAGATTTCTATGCACTTTCGGCCTCTGTATCGATGCTATTGTGTCGCCAACTCTGTACTATAGACTCATCTTTCAAAAATGTATAAAATCGCTCCGATTTTTGAAAAATGCAAATAAATATGTGTTGGAATCATAACGATATGCTCTTCGATGGAAAAATATAAGGAAGTGAAGAAAGCTACAGAGTAGTGATCAGATCTTCAGTCTTTTGTAAGGTTGTGCAATTCCTATGGCATCTTCTCCACGCGGTCGTGTGGATTGTCACACGCGACTACGTGGCTCCTCTTCTCTTTGGCTTGGGCTGTGTTGTTACACATGGTTACATGGGGTAGCCATAAGACCGTGTGGATCTTTGTATCCATGCTTTGTTTGGGGCTTGGTTTCCAGCATGCAACCATTTGTGTCACCCCACGTGGTTGCGTGGGGATGATTCTTTTTCGTTCCTCATTATTTTGATCTCATTTCTTTGCATCGCTTCTTTCTTTCACATCTAGACTCCCATTTAACTTATTTTAGCTAGATTTCAACCTGAAAAGTACATAAACACCAAAGGAGTAAAACAGAGTGGAAATATGCTTAAGTGACGTGTAAAATGCGGGTTTGTATGATATAATGCATGAATAATCCCCACTAAAAATATATGAAATATCTACTCATCAAAATCTACCAAGTTAAACTCTTCCTTGTCATCAAGGAAGACAAATAAAGAGTAGAGAGTGGGGGTATGCATGCATTCAACAAATGATATTAAGAATTTCACAACGACAAGCATATATACATGGAAAATGAAAATTTTCAGATTATGAAATTAATAAGCATGTCAATCTCTATCAATCTATCAATACATAGCTAGAACATTATATCTAGTACAGATCAACATGCAATATTGTTGATGCACGGGTACGGCCCACGAAACAGCATAGGATAATTGAGGCCCAGTCACGGCCCAATATCATACGACAACGGCTCAGGGCCCGCCAACGAGACAGAGGCGACGTAAGACTCAGTCGAAGGAATAATTCTTTCCAACCGTTGGACTCCCGCCGATATTAATGGGGTAGAGTTAATGGGCCGAGTAAATGGGCAGCCGTTAGCACGAATACCGGAGAAGATCGTGCCCCGATCAATGTGAGACGGTTATGCATCATCAAGAAGGAGCTACCTATAAAGAGGTCGACAAATGAAGGTAAAGGAGATCCATCTTCAAGTACGAGATCTAAGATATAGAACTCTATCTTCTTACTTTACCATTCTATATTCGAGCTTGCGTCGTTGGTCTAGAGACGAACCTCCGTGGGTCGATCTCAGCTACACCAAGCTCCCTCTCTACCTTAAGTTCCATACTAACTTAAGCATCGGAGGGGATTTGGGTCGGAATCCAGATCCGACCCTCCTAACGACTCCATGTGGTGCAGATCGGCGATCGCTACCCAACATCGAAGGTCGGTGCTTGGCCCTTCAACCTCGAACGATCGATGCAACAGTCCCTCGTGGGTCAATCGAAGGTCATGTCACCCACAACAACAATCACCCGACCCTGGTTCCTCCAACCAAGGGTCCCACTCTGTAACGACCCGCTCTCGGGGGCTCGTACTTATTTGATTTATTCGCAGGTCTGCAGATTACCAGTGAAAACAAAATAGCCATGATGCAGAGATATACAAAAAAAATACTCAAATAGTATCCAATTATTACAATCCATACTGTACAAAATGTTCCAACAAAAATACATGAAAGAAAGGAAGTACATAAGTGAAAATAAAACTGAGAGATGCGGTCTCAAGGTTGAACTCTAACTCTGCAACTCAGGAACATCTACCTCAACACGTACGTCGTCTGCGGTGCCACAGAGATGGAACCGTAGGTAAGTCACATCAATTCTAGCAATAGAAAAGAAGCAGTGCACAAGTATGGAACAAACTATAGTAAACAAAAGATGATCATGCAAGTGCAAAAAGTAAAGTGAGAGCAGACATGTGTGTAAGGGCGATAAGTAAAGTACTGGTGGCTACACAGGTGTGGTAAGTAAAGTGCATGCAATGCATAAAGTAAAGGTGACCGTGCAAGTGCAAAAGTAACACACAAGAGCAACAACTGTGGCATGGCATATGGTAGCAATAAGGTTTTAACCAACATGCAATATGATAATAATAGTAAGACAACCATGCAGATGTAGTAACAATAAAACGGACATGTAAGCAGTAGTAAAGATAGAAACTACGTGACTTATATAGGAAAGTACAATGTGCAACCATTGAGCCCATCTCCTGCCACGGGGGCGCTCACCCGGGTGGATCCCAAATCACTTTAGGCGGTACATTTCATTTAGACGGTCGATACGGTCGGTGCAATGTGTAGATGGCTCGCGGTCGCTCCCACACTTTCTCTAATATAAGTTACCCCAAAACCCAGTGCGGTGCCAACTACTTTCAAGCATTCAATTTCAATAGGATGTTCTAGCAGTATGATGTCAACACTATATATCATTCAATCATTATGTTGCAGTACGGTATGTCAATTTGTTGTTCCAAAGGTAAAGAGGTCCAAATGCATTAACGACACTCCAAAGAGCTTCGTTTGTTGAAAAGTCAAGGCAGAAACCTCAACAAAGAATGTCAGTCTTGAACAATATTTTGAAGTCCAACAACTACGATACCGATCCATGCTTCGAGCATGCGGTAATTCCACTTAGTACACTATCTAAATTTCTAAAGTTAGAATTAATTGTGACTTACACTATCGAGATCATCGTAGTAAGACGAGGTTGGAGCTAGAGTTTCTAAAGATGCTGGTGCACGAGAATTTGTACCTGCAAACACAAGAAACAATCGGTTAAAGAATACACTATTTTCTATCTATTTAATTTGATCGTTTTGATTTTTATAACTGACTGAAACGGTGCCAAAAAACATTCTAAATTTTTATATAGGCTAGATATGATGAAAATAATTTTACTGCAGGAGGAAATATTTTTAAGAAGCCTCTGGTAATTTTTATAATTTTTAAAAGCTCAAATATCAATTTAGAAACTAATTTTAATTAGGTAACGTAATTATTCAAACATTTCTTCTGGATTCAATCTGCATCAGAAAGTTTCAAGTGAGCTGTTAAAATGACCGTCTCGAAGAATACTATAACATATAATTTTCTTACGTATTAGTTTACGTGAAAATAACAAGTTACAGATTTTTAAGTGAAAACGACGTATTTAAGTTTTATGGTTAAAAATTTATTGTGGAAAAACTAAGCGTCTGATTGAGATGAAACTAGCATCATTGGGTCCAGAACGTCATTTCTGATTTTCTGGAGCTGGCCTTGTAGTTTTCTGAGTCATATATTATTTACTATAAATTTTAAACCAATAAAACCCATTTATAATATTTTATAAAATACTGAATAGGAATTCGTATTTACGTATTTGTTTTGAAAAACACCAAATATCCTCACCTTCGATCCTTCACGTTGACATTTCGCGAGGCGGGGCTTCATGCGTTCGGCGAAGGGGCGGGAGTCGACGGCGGCGGCTGTGACTTGCGGCGGCGGCGGCGAGTGTGGCATTGAGCCGCAGAGGAGCGACGGTCGAGCTCTTGCATGGAGTCGGGGGTTGATGGGGTGGTGTGAAAACGACGGAGCAGCCCTCGACGGCGACTGCTGTGGGGCGGTGTGGTTTGGTGCAGCGGTGGGAGCCTCGCGGCCGTCGGACGGTGCTTCAGCGGGGGATGGCGGTGAGATGGCGACGGCGGCGAGGCGTGGGTTCGGGCCGGGTGAGATGATGGCGGTGAGGGAGACACGGTGAGGGTGAGCAGGAGTTTGGGCTCGTCGGAGATGGGGGGTCTTGTGGGGGCTGTCAGATGGTGGGTTTGCCGGCGGCGAGCCCAAGAAACGGAGTGGGCTTGGGTTTTGTGTGCGTGTGTAGGGTTTTGAACGAGAGAACGAAAGAGAGTGTGAGAGAGGGAGATGTGAGAGAGCCGTGTGCGGAAGGAGGTTGGTTGCGAGAGGTGAATGGGTTTTTCCGCGGGCTGGGGGAGAGAGAGAGATTATGGGGGTAATTTATAGTTAATTAAGTCAATTAAAAAAATTAACATCATGAATACTTAGTCAAGATATTAAATAGGTTAGGTTTTGCTTTTTGACAAAGGGTGGAACTTAAGCTAACCTATGAAACACATGGGCGGCTTACGGGATGGTTTGGGTAGGTTAAAGTTAATTAAAATAGCTAATAGGGTAATTCGGTAGGTCACGTAATTAATAAAAACAGATATCGTAACAAAATTTGGAAAGTACAATTTTGTCCCTAAGACCAAACGTTTCTGAAAAATTAACGGGTCCGTATCGTCACGAAGATCGCGAATACACGGTCCATTTCAGGGGTTGAGCTACGGAAATACTGGTTTTAGGCCAAAACGTTTAGGAAGCGGGTTTGCGGGTTCTCTATTGATTTGACTTCAGAAAATTTCGAAATTAATTTGAAGAGCCCTAAATGATCATAGAATGATACTGTAGAAGTTTGAAAATATTTTGATGATGTTTGTATAGAAAATTAATTCATTAAGCCAAAATAGTAATAATTGAAAATGAATTTTTATCAAAATTATTTAGAGGTATTTGATAAAACCTGAACTTACTAAAATACTTCATAACTAGTTTGATACTTCAAAATATTTTTATAAGAAATTTTTGGAATCATAAAACTCCTGACAAACCATTATAAAATAGTTTTAAAAAATTTGAAAATTAGACGTGTTGAAAAATACGGGTCGTTACATCCTACCCTCCTTAAAATAATTCCATCCTCGGAATTAAGAAGAATAATCATTACCAAAGCAATTTAAAGGATCGAAAGGGAGGCTTGATGAACGATTATGATAAATGAAAAATAAGTTGTTAATAACATGAAATATAATGTGATATCATAGCATCAAGAAAACAAGAGAAGTCATATATGAATACATACTATTGACATCACCATAGCTTCCTTAACTAGTCCCAAGTCAAAATAGGCTCAGATAGAAGAAGAAGACGAGTTCAAGAAAGATGAAGAAGTAGCGGCATCAGCTTACACGTCTCGGTTTGGTTCGTCTCAAATTGTCTCACACCGTCCTCAAATGCTACTAAGCGTCCTTCGATTTTCTTCCGTTGTCGAACTCGGACTTCTGGTGATCGAAAATCGAATGCTACCCTCCTTAAAATAGACGTAGCTAGAGTTCAAGTGAACTAAAAATAGAAAGATTCTAAGAAGGTCAATCAAAAGGTCATCAAGCTAAAGGAAGTGTGATGATAATGAAGTGGGTAGATAGTTCAACCTATGAAAAATCACTCTAACTGCTAGCAAAGGAGGTTATTAGGGAAGGTATATCTAAAGAATGGAACACGAATTCCTAAGTAAGGGTTAAGAGTTCAAAGAAGATGATGAAAATCAAGGAAGACCTAATGAAGATGGTAATAAGGACTCTTCACATGTGTACCCAATACAGGTGAACACTCGAGACATCATGTACTCGAGGTTAATTTGAGTATTATATACTGTACATTCTGATCTTACTATATTGTTCACGAGGTAGTTAGCGCAGACCTGCGTGGGCCACCAAACTTGTAACGACCCGCTCTCGGGGGCCCGTTACTTATTTGATTTATTCGCAGGTCTGCAGATTACCAGTGAAAACAAAATAGCCACGATGCAGAGATGTACAAAAATACCCAATAGTGTCCAATTATTACAATCCATACTGTACAAAAAGTTCCAATAAAATACATGAAAGAAGAAATGTGCATAAGTGAAAATAAAATTGAGAGTTGCGGTCTCAAGGTCGAACTCTAGCTCTGCAACTAAGGAACATCTACCTCAACACGTACGTCTTCTGCGGTGCCACGGAGATGGAACCGTAGGTAAGTCACATCAATTCTAGCAATAGAAAAGAAGCAGTGCACAAGTATGGAACAAACTATAGTAAATAAAAGATGATCATGCAAGTGCAAAAAGTAAAGTGAGAGTAGACATGTGTGTAAGGGCGATAAGTAAAGTACTGGTGGCTACACAGGTGTGGTAAGTAAAGTGCATGCAATGCATAAAGTAAAGGTGATCGTGCTGCAAGTGTAAAAGTAACACACAAGAGCAACAACTGTGGCATGGCATTTGGTAGCAATAATGTTTCAACCAGTAGGCAATATGATAATAATAGTAAGACAACCAGGCAGATGTAGTAACAATAAAATGGACATGTAAGTAGTAGTAAAGCTAGAAACTACGTGACTTATATAGGAAAGTACAATGTGCAACCATTGAGCCCATCTCCTACCACGAGGACGCTCACCCGGGCGGATCTCAAATCACTTTAGGCGGTACATTTCATTTAGACGGTCGGTACGGTACGGTGCAATGTGTAGATGGCTCGCGGTCATTCCCACAGTTTCTCTAATATAAGTTACCCCAAAAACCCAGTGCGGTGCCAACTACTTTCAAGCATTCAATTTCAATAGGATGTTCCAGCAGTATGATGTCAACACTATATATCATTCAATCATTATGTTGCAGTACAGTATGTCAATTTGTTGTTCCAAAGGTAAAGAGGTCCAAATGCATTAACGACACTCCAAAGAGCTTCGTTTGTTGAAAAGTCAAGGCAGAAACCTCAACAAAGAATGTTAGTCTTGAGCAATGTTTTGAAGTCCAACAACTATGATACTGATCCACAGCATGCGGTAATTCCACTTAGTACACTATCTAAATTTCTAAAGTTAGAATTAATTGTGACTTACACTATCGAGATCGTCGTAGTAAGACGAGGTTGGAGCTAGAGTTTCTAAAGATGCTGGTGCACGAGAATTTGTACCTGCAAACACAAGAACAATCAGTTAAATAATACACTATTTTCTATCTATTTAATTTGATCGTTTTGATTTTTATAACTGACTGAAACGGTGCCGAAAAACGTTCTAAATTTTTATATAGGCTAGATATGATGAAAATAATTTTACTATAGGAGAAAATATTTTTAAGAAGTCTCTGGTAATTTTTATAATTTTTAAAAGCTCAAAAATCAATTTAGAAACTAATTTTAATTTAGTAACGTAATTATTCAAACATTTCTTCTGAATGCAATCTGCATCAGAAAGTTTTAAGTGAGCTGTCAAAATAACCGTCTCGAAGAGTACTATAACATATAATTTTCTCACATATTAGTTTACGTGAAAATAACAAGTTACGGATTTTTTAAGTGAAAACGACGTATTTAAGTTTTAGGGTTAAAAATTTATTGTGGAAAAACTAAACGTCTGATTGAGATGAAACTAGCACCATTGGATCCAAAACGTCATTTCTGATTTTTTGGAGCTGGCCTTGTAGTTTTCTGAGGCCTATATTATTTACTATAAATTTTAAACCAATAAAACCCATTTATAATATTTTATAAACTACGAAATACGAATTCGTATTTGCGTATTCATTTTGAAAAATACGAAACATCCTCACATTCGCTCCTTCACGTCGACAGTTCGCGAGGCGGGGCTTCGTGCGCTCGACGAAGGGGCGGGAGTCGACGGCGGCGGCGGCGAGTTACGGCGGCGGCGGCGGCGAGTGTAGCGTTGAGCGGCGGTCGAGCTCTTGCGGGGAGTTGGGGGTTGCTGGGGTGGTGTGCAGACAGCGGAGCAGCCCTCGGCGGTGACTGCTGTGGGGCGGTGGGGGTTTGGTGCAGCGGTGGGAGCATCGCGGCCGTCGGACGGTGCTTCAGCGGGGGATGGCGATGAGGTGGCGACGGCGGCGAGGCGTGGGTTTGGGCCTAGTGAGGTGATGTCGGCGATGGAGACACGGCGAGGGTGAGCGGGAGTTTGGGCTCGTCGGAGATGGGGGGTCTTGTGGGGGCTGTCGGACGGTGGGTTTGCCGGCGACGAGCCCAAGAAATGGTGTGGGCTTGGGTTTCGTGTGCGTGTGTAGGGTTTTGAACGAGAGAACAAAAGAGAGTGTGAGAGAGGGAGATGGAGAGAGCTGTGTGCGGAAGGAGGTTGGTTGCGAGAGGTGAATGGGTTTTTTCGTGGGGGGGGGGGGGAGAGAGAGATTAGGGAGTAATTTATAGTTAATTAAATCAATTAAAAAAATTAACATCATGAATACTTAGTCAAGATATTAAATAGGTTAGGTTTTGCTTTGTGACAAAGGGTGGAACTTAAAGCTAACCCATGAAACACATGGGCGGCTTACAGGATTGTTTGGGTAGGTTAAAGTTAATTAAAATAGCTAATAGGGTAATTAGGTAGGTAAACACGTAATTAGTAAACACAGATATCGTAACAATATGTGGAAATTACGATTTTTTCCCTAAGACCAAACGTCTGTGAAAAATTACGAAAACATAGCCAAGGGTCCGTATCGTCGCGAGGATCGCGAATACGTGGTCCATTTCAGGGTTTGAACTACGGAAATACTGGTATAAGGCCAAAACGTTTAGGAAGCGGGTTTGCGGGTTCTTTATTGATTTGACTTCAAAAAATTACGAAATTAATATGGGAAGCACTAAATGGTCATAGAATAATACCGTAGAAGTTTGAAAACATTTTGATGATGTTTGTATGGAAAATTAATTCATTAAGCCAAAACAGTAATAATTGAAAATGAATTTTTATCAAAATTGTTTAGAGGTATTTGATGAAACCCGAACTTACTAAAATACTTCATAACTAGTTTGATACTTCAAGGTATTTTTATAAGAAATTTTTGGAATCATTAAACTCCTGAAGAACCACTATAAAAAAGTTTTAAAAAAATTGAAAATTTGTTAAATACGTAATTAGACGTGTTGAAAAATACGGGTCGTTACACACTCTAGACGCTGACAAGGCTCCAGCTCAGCGCCTCGAGTCTCCGTCAGCTTGACAACTGTCCCAGTCAATTTTGGCCTTAATAGTTTGGCGCCGTCTATGGGTGTCACGCCCCGCTTCACATTCTACCGGGAGCGAGGACGCGAGCGGGTCCGCGATGTGCTTAAAACAAGGTGGAGAACTTTTTTTTCTTTTTTTTAAAATCTTTTCTTCCTACTTGGCTTAAACACACTAAGCGTCTGTGTAGAAATTGCAGGTCCTTGCATGCAAATTTAAGAAGCAGCCCAAACAACATTATTACATATCCAGCGTACAATAATTAAGATACATCTTAGGCATAGCATGGCCAATACAAACAAAGTACACAAATTACATTATTTCAAATATTTAAAAGTGCGGTCGCAAAGGAAAACGTCTAGTCTTCCGTGAGTAGGTACTCCACATAGTCTTCGAGCACTGGCTCGACTCCTGATGTAGTGTCTTCAGTGAACTCACTATCAATACCAGACTGACATTTCATAAAACAACAAAGTGAAATGTATGTCAGCAAGGTTTACTCGGAAAGATAATCTCCAAAACAAAAACGTTAGATATTTAAAATTGAACCAAGATGAACTTTAAAGACAAGCAATAAGTTTAATTTAAAACATTTAAATACAAGTAATAAGTTCAATTTTGAAAAGAATTAAAGACAAGCAAGAAGTTAAATTTTAAAAGAGTTAAAGACAAGCAATAAGTTAAATTTTAAAAGAGTTAAAGCAGTTAAACATTCGTCGCAATTTGCAACCTGCATCAATTTAATCATTTAATAGCCATTTGCAATACTATTAGCAACATGTAACAATTTAACATTTAATAACAAAACTGTAACGTTGTCAGCAACATGTAGAAAAGAGGTTAGAACAATATTCAGTAGCCAATCTATCATAGTGATAAGTCCATGTCCAAGAGTACGAGAGATAACCAACATGCACCCTGCGACAGGAGCAACTCCGAGGCGGTACCCACCGTCCCGATATGGCGACGGTCAAGTATCTAACCTCCGTAATGTGTTGGAGGTAATTTATTATGGGTGCATCCAGCCACTCTGTAACACTTGTGATCATAGACTACACCAAACCCATAGGTCAAGTCAAGTGTCAGGTCAAAGTTTGTGTACTATCTATTTATTGTTGAGGTTCCATCTTCTATTCATTATATTAAAGTTCCATCTTCCATTCATTATTGTTGAAGTTCCATCTTCCATTTAGTCAATTCAGTCTTGGTGTTTCAATAGTTTGTAGAACAGTCTTGCAAAAGTTCACGACTTCACGACTCGATTTAATAATTAAACGAAAACGTAAAAATTTCTTAATAGATAAGAAAATGAGCAAGAAATGATTTTAACTAAGCAAATGAGTTTAAATTAGCTTAAAATATTTTTCTAAGGCTAGTAGATATTTTTCAAGATTGTTAAATAATTTTTAAGCAATTTTAAACAATTTAAAATGGCCAAAAACAAATTTTAAATCAAGAAATCATTTTTAAGACATATGTTCAAAGAATTGTTTAGAGCAAACCGTACATCAGAATTCTACCAACAAGAGGTCAAAACGATCGTATTAACTAGTACTACAACATATATTTTTCTCGTACGTTAGTGTACATGAAAATATCAAGATACGAATTTTAAAAGGAATTTAGCTTATTTAAGTTTTGCCTTTGAAAATTCATTGTGAGAGATATACTAGCCATTTGACGATGAAACCAGTGCCAATGGGTCCGTTTCGTCGTTTCTGATTTTCTGGGACTCGTAATTTTCTGAGGCCTGTACTATTTACTATCAATTTAAATCCAATAATATCATTTTATAAATATTCATAAATACGTAAATACGTAAAAAAATACGTATTCATATTAAAAAAGTATAAAATATTAACACCTCCTTCTCATATTCCTCTTCAATACGTGGGGGGGGGCATGAAGCGGCGATCGACGGTAGCTCGCGGCGTCAGGCGGGCGGTGAAAACGGCGAGAGGGCAGGCGATAGTGGAGAGCTGGTGGAGACGGCGAGAGGGAGGTGGTGGGCTTGGTGGAGCTCCGTTGACGATGAGGGTGGCTCACCGGAGCTTCGAGCTGAGGGGAGGCAGAGCGGAGCAGGGGCGAGCTGAGGGGGCGGGCTTGGTGCTGCTCGAAGGAGCTGTGGGTTTGTTCATCGGGTTCGTCGTCGGAGACGGGCGGGGCACATGGGGAGGCAGCGGAGTTCAACGAGGCTGGGGTGCTGTGGGGATGCTTTGTCGAAGGGCGGGGTCGACGTTTGGAGCTCTCGTCGGAGAGGGTGAGCGGGCGGGCTATGAGAGCTGTTTGACGGTGTTTCCGGCGATGGTGACGCTTGGAGGTGGTTGCTGAGGCGTGGGAGCAGGCGGTGGGAGAAGGAGGAGGTGGGGTCATTGCCGAAGGGGGAGCTGGGTGCTTCGGGCGTGGGTTGCAGCGGGCTGGAGGGGGCCGCATGCATGGGTTGAGCTGAGAAGTCGGGGGTGAGGGTTCGAGCGACAGAAGCTTTGAGTTTGGGCCTGGGTTGGGTTTCGGGTGATTTGTGTGAGGGAGAAGGAAATAATAGGAGGGGGGGTGGATTGATGAACGAAGAGTTAGGGTGTATAATATAGTGTTTAGAAAATAATCTCCTATCTCACTTAATTTCAATAGCCATAAATGAAATTAGGTAGAGATTTGACTAAGGGTAGGAAGCTTAGACTAAAACTCTTCCATTATCAAAACATGTGAGGTTGTCGACAATTAGGGGATTAACTAGATAATTAAGCTAAGTTAAAAAGTAATTAGTGAAGGGTCATTAGTAAAATTTTGTAACGAAATTACGATTTTGCCCATTGAGTTAACCGACACCGAAAAATTACGAAAACATAGCCACGGGTTTGTATCGTCACGAGAATCGTGACTATGAGATCTATTTCGTAGTTTGAGCTACGGAGATACGAGTATTTGGCCAAAACGTTTAGTATGTGGGTTTGCGGGTTCTCTATTGATTTGACTTCAGAAAATTATGAAATTAATATGGAAAGAACTAAATGACTATAGAATCTCACTATAGAAGTTTGAAATCGTTTTGATAACGTTTATGTAGAAAAATAATTGTTACAGCTGTATTGTTAATAATCAAGTTTAAATAATTATAAAAATTGTTTAGGGGTTTAGGATGGCACTCGTACTCACTAAAATAGGCTACAACTATGTTGATACTACAAATTTTTTTTATAAATGAGTTAGAAACCATTTTGATATTAAACTCCTGACCAACCATTATAAAATACTTTTAATTTAAGAAAATTTGTAGAATTTGAGTATATGCATACTGATGAATACGGGTCATCACATCCTACCCACCTTATAAAAATTCCGTCCTCGAAATTTCTTGAAACTATATGAAGAAGATAATTAATTACTGTTACTAAGAAGCTCAAGCAAATAAATGATAAAATGGAATGCTTGATGAACGATTACGATATAGGAAAATAAGTTGTTAATATCTTGAAATATAATGTGATATCATAGCATCAAGAAAACAAGAGATATTACTAATAAATATATACTATTAACATCACCATAGCTTCCGTAACTAGTCTCAAAACCTAGTATCATCATAATAATTATCTTGACTTTTCAAGTAGCCAAGGTTAATATGTCGTTACATAAAAATGATAGTTATTATGATAACATCTGTTTGAACTTGAAACCTGATGTGATACGCTAGTAGCAAACTAATCAATCACATCAACAAGATCATAAAATTTAAAATTTCAACTTAGTCTAATGATGACTAACGGGGCCTAGCCAAGTAAGTCATCAATATAGCATACAAAGACGTAATGACTAATCCATATGCATTTGTGCAGTTATACCTTAACCAGTCGTGCACAAATGGCATCAACACCCATAAGTACCAAAGACAAGTCATCGTCCAAAACAACACAAATAAATAAGTACAAGGCCAACTACTAAAGACCATACTTATCACTATACTCATCACTGCCACTCCTTGTATCAACTCCCATAACGCCCAATAACAATCCAACACCGAAACCATTATCCAAATCCAAACACAAGATTGACATCCAACTTCAACACCTAAGGCCAACAGCATGCCAATACCTATTGACAAATGATACTCCATGCCAACACCAATTGTCGATATCTACAGCTCTCATCATCAATCCCAAACAAGCCAACATCCAAAAACATACAGTACCGCAAACCCAAAGGAGTGGACCTGCGGAGATGCCTAAGCAGGACACTAATGCGGGTAAGATAAAAAACAATGGGCTCAAAAGAAACCCAATAATCACGACTTGCCAAGATCTTAACCACACGGCGATGGTGAGGGTGGCGATGAGGATCGTCGCTAAACCCAAAAATCCTAAAATAGAACGTCGGAGGGCCATCGGTGGTTGTCGATCCACGTCGTGCGACGACTGTGACTGCGACTGCTCAGCGACGTCAGGTGGCGTGGCAGAGCTTCGAGTGAGGCCGGGGAGCTTGAGGTGAGAGGGGTTGGGCTCACGAAGGGAGAGGCACGGTGAAGGGTTGGTGTTATCGCGGTGAAGAGGAAGCCACGGGATGGGTTTGGTAAGGGGAGAGATGAGGGGTTTAAAAGGGGGCACGGAAAGTCATCGATTGGGTAGGGTAGGGTAGGTTAGGTTAGGCGGGACCGGGGCTCGAGGAGAGGATGAGGACAAAAGGTAATAAAGAGGGGGAGATGATATGCATGAAAAGGATTCAAACCACGGGAAATTGGGTACAAGACGAAAGTAGTGAGTAGAAGAGAAATATGAGTTCATGAAAGACAAGGAAGACGTAACAGCCTACACTTTAACGTGCGTTTATATTTCATCTATTCACACACGTTTTCTTTTGTGTTTCTCCGTGTTTTTCCGCCGTCTTTTATTCGTTTTCGTGTATTTTCTCGTTTTCTTTCACTTTTCTTTGTTTATCCATGATTGCAGGGGATTGACCACGTAGGGGACGTTTAACGATGATATCCCAAGTCCTCGGAGCAACGGGAGAAGTCGCGCATGATCCAGGGGGTCAAACGCCAAAGAATTCATCTTTCAGCCCCTCACCCGGTCGGTTGGTCATCTCCAACCGATCGGGTGATGCACGCGTGCACCACCCGGTCTCTGTCGCAGCTCATAAAGAAGTCATCCGACCGGTTCACAGACCGGTTCAGCGGGGGCATATTCTCTGTTTTCTCGAGCAAAATGCCAACCGATTGGGTGACTCTCACCCGATCGGTTCATCTGTAGCTGAAGAAGAAGAGCTGAAGACACGGACGTCGAACCGATCGATTCACCTGACTGCTCCAAGATCCAACCGGTCACTCAAGAACTCACCCGACCGGTTCATGTGATCGGGTGAAAGCTCGCCGTTTTCTGTTATTATTTTGTAACGGATCAACCGATCGTTTGACTTGTCAACCGATCGGTTGATGCGAAAGTCTATAAATAGAACCCCTAGGGTTCCAGAAACGGGGAGCTGCTAGTTTTTTACTGTTTTATCTCCTTGTGACGGCTGTAATTGTTACTCTTTTGTAAGTTTTCAGATCTTTCTAAAATTTTAGTATTGTCTTTATTACTCTATTACTTCCGCATTGCAATTGTCCGATTATGATTCCAACGGTTAAATTTCATATTATCTAGGAGCAAGGAAGATGCCGGACATATTCTGGAAAATATGGCATCCAACAATGAGCGGTGGTGTGACGAGAGAGCCACACCAAGATCCGGGGGTATACACAGAGTCGAAGACGTCGACAAACTTTCAAGCAAGTTCGACTTGCTTTCGACCCAGATCTCCGCACTAATGGTAGGAGCCGGTGGGGCCGGTACACAGCAAATTTCTGCGGTAGAGTCCGAATTCTTTGGGGAATTCGACGGTGGTGACATCTCACCACCGTTGGATCAGGCGAGCGCACTATTTTACAACCCTACAGGAAATGTGCCGTATCCGCCAAGGACAAATTCCAACCCGGCCTACTCTCCAAACAATCGGAACCACCCAAACTTCAGTTACTGGCCACCATTTCAGCCCTCACCGCCTCAGCAACCGCAGCAACAAACATATCAGCCGGCTAGGCCACAACAGAGCCCAATTCAGCAGCAACCACTTCAGCAGCAACATTTCAGCAACAACCTCAGCAACAATTTTACGCCCCCAGGAATCAGCAACCGTTCCAGCAGCAGCAGCAGTATGGCCAACAGAGGGCCGTCTCTCCGGTTGAGTCTCTCTTGACTCAATATATTACCAACCAGGAGAAGATCAATCAAAAGCTGGAAATGGGTCAGCGGACCCTCACGGACCAAGTAAACCAGCTGGGGTTACAAGTGGCGAACCTTGCAAGGTCACAAAACCAATTACCGCCACAACCGGAGGTGAACCCGAGGGGAGCAACCCAAACATCGGCACTCGTGCACGGGCATGCAAATGTGTCCGCCATCGTTCTGAGAAGCGGGACACAAATTCCTACTAGAGTGCCCCCTAGCAACCCAGAAGCACCATTGGTCGTTGAGAGACCGACCGAAAAATCAAATGACGCCGGTGCTTCGTCATCAAATCCTATGACTCCGGAGGGAGTCTCTGAAGAAGAGAAGAAGAAGGAGGAAGAGAGCCCGAAAGTGTATAAACCCGTTGTGCCATTTCCACAACGGTTGGCTCAGGCAAAAATTGATGAGAAATATGGCAAGTTCTTCGCCATGGTCAAGGACCGAAGCCTGTAAATCCCCTTCCTAGAAGCAATCGAAACAATCCCCTCCTATGCAAAATTCTTGAAAGATTTGGTGACTAGAGGGTCTAGAAAGGAGAAAGTAGTGCTGACGGCGGAATGTAGCGCTCTTATTCAGAGGGCAAACCCGCCGAAACTCAAGGACCCAGGGAGCTTCTCTATTCCTTGCACGATCGGGGCGGTGAAGATTCATCGTGCACTCGTCGATCTAGGAGCGAGTGTTAGCTTGATGCCCTTGTCGATGTATAGAAGGATAGGAATGGGTGATTTGGAGCCCACCGGTATGACCCTGCAACTAGCTGACCGGTCGGTCAAATATCCGGTGGGAATTGTGGATGATCTCCTCGTTAATGTGAGAGGGGTGCATGTGCCTGTGGACTTTGTAGTCATGGACATGCCTGAAGACGCACACACCCCCATCATCCTGGGACGGCCTTTCATGGCCACTGCTGGCGTTCTAATAGATGTGAAGAACGGAAAACTCTCTTTAAACGTCAGCGGAGAGAAAGTTGAGTTTGATCTGGGGTTGTCCATGAAGCCCCTCGATCCCCCTGATGACCCTCGGTGCAATTTGCTTGAGGTAGAAGAGGAAAAAGCTGCAGAGGAGAGCTCCTGGGAGATTCTCCTGAGAAACCCCCCGATGACTTGGGGGATTCAGAAGATGGAGATGGCCCCAAGAACAAAGAAGCTGCTGGAAAGGCGAATGCAGCAAGAACGACCCCTCCCGGGTTCCCCAAGGCTCCTCCTGCGAGGAGAACGGGGAAAGAGCCCATGGACCTCACTAAAGACGAGGTCCGGATCCTGAAGAAGATGGCGAGAAGCACCAACACAAAAGAAAAGCCCCCGGATCCCAAGAACAAGGGGAGGGTAGTCGAGCAAGTATTTCTCCAGCCGCTGACTACTCTAAGGGCCTTCAGCTCCAATGAGAAAGAGATGCCGAACTTCGGGCATCACCCGTATCAACCACCATGAACATCTCTTGCGGGCGTCGAGCCAACGACGTTAAACAAGTGCGCTTCATGGGAGGCAACCCATGTTCTAAACTTTTTCCCCAATTTTTAGCGTTATTTTTTACTTTATTTTATCTATTTTTATAAATAAAATCAGCCGCGAGAACATCCGTTCGGGGACTTAAACAAATCTATTGGTTTTTGCAGGAAACAAGCCCCAACCGATCGGTTGACAACTCACCCGATCGGTTGGGATGTATCAGATACATGCCGAGATCTGTCCCCAAATGACCCGATCGGTTGAGTAATGAAGAGACCGGGTGGCAGACCGGGTGAGCTGGGGAGAACTCTCGGAAGTTTTTTGGGGAATATCAACCGATCGGTTGAGTTCGAGCGCCATCGGTTGACACGACCGGGTGAGCAGCCCTAAGTTCTCGGGAAAATGAGTGGAGCGTTTAACCGATCGGTTGACAAGTCAACCGACTGGTTCGCCTGTAGCATTTCTTCGGCAAGAATTTCGACCTAACCGTCAACCGATCGGGTGACAAGTCACCCGATCGGTTCGACTTAAAACCCTATAAATACCCCCAACCGCCCGTTCGATCCGCACTCGCCATTTTCGAATCCGGATCCGCCGTTTCACCTCTCTCTCGTGCGCCTGCCCCCTTTCCTCCCTTCTTTCAACCTCAATCGCCTTTTCCCCCACCCCCTACCTATCCACCATCGATTTCTCTCCATTCTCCTCGATTCCACCAACACACAAAACCCTAACCTCCACCTGTTCTTCCCCAATTCCGAAACTTGCTGAAGAGATCGCTGCGGCTTCACAGCGCGCTCCAATCGAGTAGCATCGGGACGTCAATGAGCAACTATCCTCATCATTTGGGTAAACTCGCTCCTTTGCTTAATTTTAATCTTACCCCAAATATTCCATTTGCTTGTTAGTCGTATTTCGTGTTCGTGTTGAATTCATTGTACTCTTACGTCCCTACACACACGAACGACACCTACATGATGCCTCCCCGCCGTGCTAAGCCCACCGACGCCAGCTCTTCGAACCCTAGGCCCACCCGTCGTACCCGTCGCACACAGCCCACCACCTCCAACCCATCCACCACTTCCCCACCTCGTGCTTACGATCCTGAATATGGGATGCAATTCCAAACCGATGACCATGCCGACCGATTCGTGGCCATGGTCCTCCTAGCTGGTCAGGGTGGTCGGATAACCGAGGAATCCGTCGAACGAGACCTCCTGTTTCTTCAAAGCTTCATTCGCCCCATCCGTGAAGACCCACCCGGCGTCTCCGAGCTCCACATTCCACCCCCCACGACTCCTGGTCCTCAGCGCAGGCCCCCGTCACCACCCCCAGAGGGTGGTGCCCCTGCTTGATTTTTCTCTCCCACTTTTGTCCCCCCATATTTGTGCCCATCTGTCTTTTCGGGGCCCTTCTTTGTCTCTGTCGGAGGGGGGGGGGGGGCATTCGGGTGTCGCTTTCTGATTTCACCTCTTTTGTTTTTTGACTCCCCCTTGCACATCTCTGGATTTCATCGATCATATCATTTTGCTAGCACTGTCTGGTCTAGCTTGGGGGACGTCTATTTTGGTGTGCTGTCGTGTTCTGTTTGCTTTTCTCATTTTTGTGTGTGAGTGCTTGTTTTTCATTTTTTGAGTGTCGTGTCGTGTCGTGTGTTTTTATTTTTATTTCCGTATTGTTTGATTTTGATTTTGATCTTTCTTTCTTTTTCAGTTTCATCTATGTGTTTTCCTCGTTTTCATTTCTTTTTGTGTCAGTGCGTATCCCCCCCCATTTTCATTGCCCTCCTGTACTCACTCATATTGCATTGAGGGCAATGCAAACTTCAGCTTGGGGGAGTCGCACTGTGTGCGTCGTTTGAGTCCTTCTTTTTCGTTTTTTGTGTCGTTTTCATCGTGTTTTTATTTTTCTTCTTTTCTTCTTTTTAGCTCTTTCTCCTAGAGATGAATCCTATGATGAATCGCCACAAAGTCACACACACACACCTAGCATTGCACCGATAATCACACTCACTAACCCTAGGATTTCGAGTCCTCTTGCATTTCACGCATCGTGGGTCCACTTAGCTTTTTGTGAGTCGTGTGTCGTGACTATCATTTGGTGAGCTTCTGCTTTGTGATGTTACTTTATATACCTGTCCAGGAATGACCCCTAGATTATCATGCTTCGATTTGAATATGCGGTATTTGTTTCTACTATATGCATGCTATATTTATATCGTATATTTCAATTCGCATGCGTCGGGATTCCACAATTAAGGACTAGGATAACCCATTTAGCCCATGCTCTATTTAGTGAAAATAGTTTCCTTTGCCCAAGTGTTTAGATTTCGACTTCTTTTTTGTTTTACTTGGTGCAAATCCCCTCGTCGTGTACCGTTCTCCCACTTGGGAGAGTGCACATGTGTATAGCCAAAAACCCAAAAATTCAAAAAAAAAGGAGAAAAGAAAAGAAAAACCCAAAAAGAAAAGAAAAGAAAAATTGTGTATAGCCCAAAATCCAAAAAAATACAAATGCCCAAAACCCAAAAAAATTTCCGTGTGAATATTTTTTCCTACTTGCCGAGAATAAAGGGAAGGCGAGAATTTGCACCGAGTGTTCTTCTCCACATCATCTCAACCCCCATCGTTATCGAAAACACTTGGCTTAGGAATTATTTTTAGCTAGTATCTAGGCTATAGTGGCGTGATTTCCTTGACCCTAGTTGTGGAGTCCCCGATGCATGATACGCTTCTATTCCTACTCCTCTCATGCATGCTTGAACTTATATTCGTTGCTTAATTCAATTCGGATCGATATTTGGGTCATATCTAGGATTTGTGTATATCGAGCCTCATAGCACATTGTAGAAAGCGACACCATTTGCTAGCACACGACCACACTCACTCGCGCTTCACCGCGTGGGCCCACGACACTTATTTGGACTCGTTTTCCTAGGTTTAGTGGTGTGATTTGGCGTTTGCTTGCTTGGTGTGTCGTTTTTAATTTTGGTGGCTCTGAAGGACGATCTAGGATTTAGAGTTTTCTTTTTCTTTCTTCCTCTATATTTTCCCTTCTGAGCTCCTACTCTCACTCGTCTTCCTCGAGGACGAGGAAGAGTTCAGCTTGGGGGATTTTGACGTGCGTTTATATTTCATATATTCACGCACGTTTTCTTTTGTGTTTCTCCGTGTTTTTTCCGTCGTCTTTTATTCGTTTTCGTGTATTTTTTCGTTTTCTTTCACTTTTCTTTGTTTATCCATGATTGCAGGGGATTGACCACGTAGGGGACGTTTAACGATGATATCCCAAGTCCCCGGAGCAACGGGAGAAGTCACGCGTGATCCAGGGGGTCAAACGCCAAAGAATTCATCTTTCAGCCCCTCACCCGGTCGGTTGGTCATCTCCAACCCATCGGGTGATGCACGCGTGCACCACCCGGTCTCTGCCGCAGCTCATAAAGAAGTCACCCGACCGGTTCACAGACCGGTTCAGCGGGGGCCTATTCTCTGTTTTCTCGAGCAAAATGCCAACCGATCGGGTGACTCTCACCCGATCGGTTCATCTGTAGCTGAAGAAGAAGAGCAGAAGACACGGACGTTGAACCGATCGATTCACCCGACTGCTCCAAGATCCAACCGGTCACTCAAGAACTCACCCGACCGGTTCATGTGATCGGGTGAAAGCTCGCCGTTTTCTGTTATTATTTTGTAACGGATCAACCGATCGTTTGACTTGTCAATCGATCGGTTGATGCGAAAGTCTATAAATAGAACCCCTAGGGTTCCAGAAACGGGGAGCTGCTAGTTTTTTACTGTTTTATCTCCTTGTGACGGCTGTAATTGTTACTCTTTTGTAAGTTTTCAGATCTTTCTAAAATTTTAGTATTGTCTTTATTACTCTATTACTTCCGCATTGCAATTGTCCGATTATGATTCCAACGGTTAAATTTCATTTAGATTGCTTTTTCATGAATTTTTGTGAGTAGTTCCCAAATCTGGATTTTGGTGGAAACCCCTTCGGGGGCTCTTCCCGATGCGTCCATAGGGTTAGGAAATCGATAGGGAGTAGGAATCTAACGGTAACGTGGGGTGTTTCATTGTCATCGGCGGGAAAAAGACCGCCTTTGACCGTTGGGCCAAGGGGGAATAAACTTGGCGGTTGACTCCCTAGCCATAGCTCACGCCCTTAGCGTAGACGCCGAATCCTAGCACGCGGGAGCGGCAGGATGAGACGTTGGGAGATATCGTTGCGGGCTTAGTGCTCCCGGGATCGATCAGTGTTAATGGACACGGGAGTGCCCACTGATCGAATCTGGGAAGTCCGGTGTATCATCCTGGGCACCGACCGGAATATCGGGCCCATGGGACGCCGGTACCACTTTCAGAGGCAACGTCTCACCATTAGACCCTAATCCTGATCGCTATCCATACCCGTAGGCCGTATCGGCGAGAGTCTCTCGTCGGGTTGGAAACCAAAGTCCCAGGTTTTCTTTCTTGTTGTTCATACCCTTTTATTTCCTTTCGTGACAACCATTCGCCGATTCGGGCTAGCTCGCCCCTCGGGGTGATTTAGGTCCTACCTGACCCAAGTACAACCTCGCCTCCCTGAGTTCGATATTCCCGCACCCTACACTAACCGTGAAACTTGCGGTAAACGACACCGCGCCGCCGTACCGTAAACGGGGCGCCGGTCACACTTGCACGTAGGGTTTTGGCTCATCTCAAATTCTTTAACACAATCATCCAATACTTCTGAGCGTCCTTTGATCTGCTTCTGTTGTCGAACTCGAATTTCGGATGATCGAAAAATTCGAATGCTACCCTCCTTATAAAAGAGTATAGCCAAAGTTTAGATGAACTAAACGCGACTAGGAAGTATTCTCAGAATAAGTTGGATGATTCGAAGGCCATAAGAGTGATGATGGTGATGCAATGAATAGATGGTCACTCTAGTTGTTATCAAAGGAAGATTCTAGATTAAGATCCATCAAAATGGAACACGAGTTCCTAGTTGAGGGTTCAAGAGTTTGAAGAAGATAATAAAGACCGATGAAAGTAGATCGTTGTTACTTTTGTGATAAGAAGCGAGGGAAAACTCCTAAATCAAGAAGGGGGTATGCTACAAATACAATACTTATAGTATGATATAGTAGGCTAGCAATGACAATAAAAGTGTTGGGCGTCAAATCGACGTAAAGAGGAAATGATCAGATATACCAGTGATTACTGGCTCTGTAGCCTCAGCTTCTCTAGTTGACTTGATGGATGCTTGACACCTGGCCTGGGCCTGTTGGAATGCCCTCTGCTGTGGAGCTAGGGGTGGTTTACGCTGTGCTGATCCAGCAATTCCTGCTATCGTAGTCGCTTTCTTGTTAATGTGGCAGGGGCAGTTCATGAGAGAGTGCTCAGATGCTCCACATGCCAAACATTGATTCAGCAGCATGCGATTGTTCTTCTTGATATGTCCCTTTCGGTTGCAATGGAAGCACACCATCGGGGATCGGTTGTTGACTGAAGATGCGTGCCTCTTGAATGTAGTCTTCATCGGTCGGAAGGCATCTCCCAGTGGTTCCATAGGATGCTTCCCTTGGGATGCTTTACAGAATTTGTCAACAGCCTCATGGAAAATTTTGCGATGAATTTCCAGTATTTCCTTTACAATACCCAAGTTTCGATGTTGGTGACGTCGTGAGTATCTGATCGACCTGCCATACTTCAAAAGAAACCGCAATGTAAGTTAGGTAAAAATCTAATCTAATTGTACACTTAGATATTAATGTCATTTAAACCGATCTTAAAGTATTTGCAAAAGCATGACCTGCATGGGCCACCACTAAAACCTGTCACGTCCCGCTTCCCATTCTACCAGGAGCGAGGACGCGAGCGGGTCTGCGATGTGCTTAAAACAAGGATGAGTACTTTTTTCTTTTTTTCTTTTTAAAATCTTTTCTTCCTCCTTGGCTTAAACACACTAAGCATCTGTGTAAAAATTGCAGGTCCTTGCATGCAAATTTAAGAAGCAGTCCAAACAACATTATTACATATCCAGTGTACAATAATTAAGATACATCTTGGGCCTAGCATGGCCAAAACAAACAAAGTACACAAATTGCATTATTTCAAATATTTAAAAGTGCAGTCGCGAAGGTAAACGTCTAGTCTTTCGCGGGTAGGTACTCCACATAGTCTTCGAGCACTGGCTCGACTCCTGCTGTAGTGTCTTCAGTGAACTCACTATCAATACATGACAAACATTTCATAAAACAACAAAGTGAAATGTCCATCAGCGAGGTTTACTCGGCAAGATAATCTCCAAAACAAAAACGTTAGATATTTAAAATTGAACCAAGCTGAACTTTAAAGACACGCAATAAGTTTAATTTAAAAGATTTAAATACAAGTAATAAGTTCAATTTTGAAAAGAGTTAAAGACGATCAATAAGTTAAATTTTAAAAGAGTTAAAGATAAGCAATAAGTTAAATTTTAAAAGAGTTAAAGTAGTTAAACATTCGCAGCAATTTGCAACCTGCAGCAATTTAATCATTTGATAGCCGTTTGCAATACTATTAGCAACCTGTAACAATTTAATATTTAATAACGAAACTGTAACGTTGTCAGCAACCTGTAGAAAAGAGGTTAGAACAATATTCAATAGCCAGTCTATCCTAGTGATAAGTACATGTCCAAGAGTACGAGAGATAACCAACATGCGTCCTGCGACGGGAGCAACTCCGAGGCGGTATCCACCGTCCCGATATGGCGACGGTCAAGGATCTAACCCCCGTAATGTGTTGGAGGTAATTTAGTATTGGTGCATCCAGCCACTCTGTAACACTTGTGATCATAGACTACCCCAAACCCATAGGTCAAGTCAAGTGTCAGGTCAAAGTTTGTGTACTATCGATTTATTGTTGAAGTTCCATCTTCCATTCAGTCAATTCATTCTTGGTGTTTCAATAGTTCGTACAACAGTCTTGCAAAAGTTCACGACTTCACGACTCGATTTAATAATTAAATGAAAATGTAAAAATTACTTAATAGATAAGAGAATGAGCAAGAAATGATTTTAACTAAACAAATGGGTTTTAATTAGCTTAAAATATTTTTCTAAGGCTAGTAGCTATTTTTCAAGATTGTTAAATAATTTTTAAGCAAGTTTAAACAATTTAAAATGTCCAAAAACAAATTTTAAATTAAGAAATCATTTTTAAGACATATGTTCAAAGAATGGTTTAGAGCAAACCGTACATCAGAATTCTTCCAACAAGAGATAAAAACGATCGTATTAACTAGTACTACAACATATATTTTTCTCGAATGTCAGTGTACGTGAAAATCTCAAGATACGAATTTTAAAAGGAATTTAGCTTATTTAAGTTTTGCCTTTGAAAATTCACTGTGAGAGATATACTTGCCTTTTGACAATGAAACCAGTGCCAATGGGTCCGTTTCATCGTTTCTGATTTTCTGGGACTGGTCTCGTAATTTTCCGAGGCATGTACAATTTACCATCAATTTAAATCCAATAATATCATTTTTTAAATATTCATAAATACGTAAATACGTAAATAGATACGTATTCGTATTAAAAACGTATAAAATCTTAACACCTCCTTCTCCTATTCCTCTTCGATACGTGGGGGGGGGGATGAAGCGGCGGTGTGGGGGCGGCAGTCGTCGGGAGCGATCGGCGGCAGCTCGCGGCGTCAGGCGGGCGACGGAAACAGCGAGAGGGCAGGCGACGGTGGAGAGCTGGTGGATACGGTGAGA
This sequence comes from Scilla litardierei, assembly GCA_030789695.1. Lineage (NCBI taxonomy): Eukaryota > Viridiplantae > Streptophyta > Magnoliopsida > Asparagales > Asparagaceae > Scilla > Scilla litardierei. The sequence goes on along the minus strand of JAULAV010002619.1, from coordinate 10,896 downwards.
GGAAGGTGGTGGGCTTGGTGGAGCTCCGTCGATAGCGAGGGTGGCTCACCGGAGCTTCGAGCGGAGGGGAGGCTGAGCAGAGCGGGGGCGAGCTGAAGGGGCGGGCTTGGTGCTGCTCGAAGGAGCTGTGGGTTTGTTTGGAGGGTTCATCGTCGGAGACAGTTAGGGCATACGGGGAGGCAACGGAGTTCCATGAGGCTGGGGCACTGCGGGGATGCTTCGTTAAAGGGCGGGGTCGATGTGTGGAGCTCTCGTCGGAGAGGGTGAGCGGGCAGGCTGTGAGAGCTGTTTGAGGGTGTTTCCGACGATGGTGATGCTCGGAGGTGGCTGCTGAGGCGTGGGAGCAGGTGGTGGGAGAAGGAGGAGGCGGGGTCTTTGTCAGAGGGGGAGCTGTGCGCTTCGGGCGTGGGTTGCAGCGGGCTGAAGGGGGCCGCGTGCATGGGTTGAGTTGAGAAGTCGGGGGTCAGGGTTTGAGCGACGAAAGCTTTGAGTTCGCGCCTAGGTTGGGTTTTGAGTGATTTGTGTGAGGGAGAAGGAAATAAAAAGAGGGGGTGGGTTGATGAACGAAGAGTTAGGGGGTATAATATAGTGTTTAGAAAATAATCTCCTATCTCACTTAATTCCAATAGCCATTAATGAAATTAGGTGGAGATTTTGACTAAAGGTAGGAAGCTTAGACTAAAACTCTCCCATTATCAAAACGTGTGAGGTTGCCGACAGTTAGGGGATTAACTAGGTAATTAAGCTAGTTAAAAAGTAATTAGTTAAGGGTCATTAGTAAAATTTTGTAACAAAATTATGATTTTTCCACTGGAGTTAATCGACTCCGAAAAACTACAAAAACATAGCCACGAGTTCGTATCGTCACGAGGATTGTGAATACTAGATCTATTTCATAGCTTGAGCAATGGAGATACGAGTATTGGGCTTAAACGTTTAGGATGCGGGTTTGCAGGTTCTCTATTGGTTTGACTTCAGAAAATTATGAAATTAATATGGGAAGAACTAAATGAATTTAGAATCTCACTGTAGAAGTTTGAAATTGTTTTGATAACGTTTATATAGAAAGATAATTGTTACGGCTGTATTGTTAATAATCAAGTTTAAATAATTATAAAAAATATTAGGGGTTTAGGTTGGCACTCGTACTTACTAAAATAGGCTACAACTATGTTGATACTACAAAATATTTTTTATAAATGATTTAGAAACCATTTTGATATTAAAATCCTGACCAACCATTATAAAATACTTTTAATTTAAGAAAAAATAAGTAGAATTTGAGTATACGCGTACTGATGAATACGGGTCATCACAGTGGAAAACCACGAGTCGTCATCCCCATCGACGAACCACCTGACTATGTCGACTCACCCAACCACATCCTCCGAGGTTGCCACAGGATCCCCAGTGTCAGGATCATCAACATGATAACGGGAGGTCCCCCGCACCTGGAGCTATCAACCTCTCTTCAAAGCTCCTACATTGGGAGAGTGATGATCGTATCCATGGGACGAAAGCGCCCCAGATATTCAACGCCACCTATCTGCTTCTCGGATGAAGATCTGTAAGGGGTAGAACTACTGCACGATGATGCTGTGGTCATCACGACCACCATCAGAGACATCACCGTGAAGAGGTTGCTCGTCGACACCGGAAGCTTGTGCGACATACTCCTTTTCACTACGCTGGAGATGATGAAAATGTCCTCCGTAGAGTTGACGCCTTGCATATGACCCTTGGTGGGGTTCACCGGACACTCTGCCCCGGTAACAGGTATCGTCGCCTTACTAGTGACCCTCGATATGTATCCTCAACAAATCACTCGCCTAACCAACTTTATGGTGGTGAAGATCAACTCGATGTACAATGGGATCATCAGAAGACCGCTGCTAAACACCGTAGAAGGGTGGTCTCAACCTTCCACCAGATGATCAAGTTTCAGACCCTCGAGGGGGTCGGACGAGCAAGAGGGAATTGGCAACAGGCTGATCGTGCTACACACTATCCACTGCACTGAGGAGGGTCGAGCAGACTGACCCAATCGACCCACGGGTCGAATATCGGCGGCCTGTCGTTGTCGAAGAAACATAGAACATCAAGATCTCTAGCGAGGAAGGAAAAACCGTCTCAATCGGGTCGCTTCTCCCTTGCGACATAAAGGAGCGGTAGATCGCCCTCCTAAAAGACATGCCGACATCTTCGCCTGGACCCCGAAGGGCATGCCTGGCATCGACCCTGAGGTGGCATCAGGTCGACTCGACCCCTAAGTCCATGAAGCAAAAGAAGAGAAACATGGGAGGCGAAAATTTGAAAGATGATAACAAAGAAGTAGATCGACTTCTGGAAGCCCGCTTCATTAGAAAAGTCAAGTACCCCGAGTGGCTCTCGAATATCGTCATAGTCAAGAAGGCGAACGGTAAGTGGAGAATGTGCGTCGACTTCACCGACTTTAACAAGGTCTGCCCTAAGGACAGCTACCCCCTTCCACGAATCGACCATCTGGTCGACAGTGCCTCGGGCTACGATCTTCTCAGCTTCATGGACGTCTTCTCTGGGTATAACCAGATTCAAATGGCACCGGAAGATGAGGAGAAAACTTCCTTTATCACTTATCGATGTATATTCTGTTACACCAAAATGTCATTCGGTTTGAAAAATGCAGGGGCCACGTACCAACGCATGATTAACGACGTCTTCGAGGCTCAAATAGGGCGAAACCTAGAAGTCTACATCGACGACATGTTAGTTAAGTCAAAGAAGCCAACAGATCACATCGCAGACCTCCAGGAGGTATTTGCGCAGATCCGAAGATACAACATTCAGGGTTCGTTCGGGAAAATTCCTCGATTTCATGCTAACGAATCGGGGGATCGAAGCCAACCCCGACAAGATCGCTACCATCATCATGATGAAGGAGCCCTCGACTCTCAGAGAGCTCCAGAGACTGAACGGAAGGATAGCAGCCCTGTTACGATTCCTGTCTAAGTCAGCCGAAAGGTCATTGCCTTTCTTCAGAGTGCTGAGAAAAGCAATAGCCTCTGCCGCGAGTAGCAAGAGAATCTTCATATGGGATGCAAACTGCAAAAAAGCCTTCTTAGAGTTGAAGGAGCACCTTCACACCCCACCACTCCTGACCAAGCTAGATAAGGTCGACTAGCTCATCCTCTACCTGGCCACCGCCGAAGAGGCCGGGAGTTCGGTGCTCATCAAAGAAGACGCTGGGGTACAACGTCCCATTTACTATGTCAGTCAAGTCCTTCGAGGCATGGAGGTCAACTACTCAAGGATCGAAAATATGGCTTTTGCGTTGGTCCAATCTGCCAAGAGATTACGACCGTATTTCCAAGCACACACCATCTTGGTCATTACCGACACTCCCTTGAGCAGAATCTGAAGAGGTTCGATCGATCAGGGAGAATGACAAAATGGGGGGTCGAACTAAGAGAGTTCGACATCCAGTATAAGTCGAGGACCACCATCAAAGGGCAGGCTCTCGTCGAATTTATTGTCGAACTCACCTACGACGACTGCCCCCAAAAAGAGGTATGTGTGACTAGCACAATGCTTGAGGCTATCCCCTCACCCTCAATCAGCAGGGCAAAAGATGCAATCAAGGACGAGGGAACCTGGATTGTACAAGTCGACGGTTCATCCACGCAAGCTGGGAGCGGGGCCGAAATAATCGTCCAAACCTCCGGGGCGATATATTCAAATACGCCCTCTGCTTTGGTTTCCAAACCACCAACAATGGTGTGGAATATGAGGCGGCCATCAACGAACTCCGACTGGCCCGAGCCCTAGGGGCGAGATTAGTCCAACTATTCAACGACTCCAGCCTCGTCGTCCATCAACTGAATGGGACCTTCGAGGCCCGCGACTGTAATGCCCTGATAGCTACTGCAGAAGTACTAGAGGGGGGTGAATAGTACTTTAAAATAATCAAGAGTATAATTTCTAATTATCTTGTAAACTCAACCAACAATGCGGAAATGAAAATAGACAACAATAAAAGACAATCGCAAACAAACGATATAACGGGTTCGGATCCACCCAAGTCTCCTCGACTTGTTCCCGGTGATCCTACGTCCCAAACACCCGGATGCCCTCCGGCTACTTGAGTTAGAAACCTCTAACTCAAATTTGCGCTATGAAATTCTTGTAGAAAACCTCTACAAGATCAAATCATACACAAAAAAAATGTGACTCCCATAAACCGGGATCACAAACTTCTCTCACAACCGAGAGAAAAACTTACAATAGCAATGTAAATGAAATATGAAATGCTTACCAACAAAATCCTATGCCTTGAGTAAAACTTACGATTTTAGGGCAAGAAGGATTTTGGGGAAGAAGAAGGCACCAAACCCTAGCTCCAAGAAGATGATCAGCAATAGGTGGCTAGGGAGATGTTGGTGACCTTGAATCAAGCTCTTGGCTTGAAGAGCTCACAATCAATGAGAATCTCTCTTGAGGAATAAGAGCGAGGGAGAGATTCTTGTGAGAAATGAGTGAGCTTGGAATAAGAATTAAATGCTCTCTCTTTGATCTATAAAACTCAATAATGGCAGCCTTAAATGCTATGGAGAAGCATCTCAAGATTATATAGGATAGAGAAGAGAGAGAGGGAAAATTCGTGCATTTAATGCTCCAACGGATCTATTTCTGAAGCAGTCTAATCGGTCTAAGAAGGATCACTGACTGATTAGTTTCTCAACTAGTCGGTCGATGATTCCTCTTGGACTGACTTACTAGTTCACAGCCAATAAAGATAGTTCAGGGAATATGGAACTAGTCGGTCTAAGAGGACTTGCCAACCGACTAGTTTGACAACTAGTCGGTCGATGAGTGTTCTTTGACCAACTAAGAGTTGAAATAGTATAGGCTGAATTCAAAGAGAGCTAGTCGGTCTAAGAACAAATTCCAACCGACTAGTTTCACAACTAGTCGATCGACGGTTGTTCTTGGACCGACTAACTGTAAACAGTAGCTCAGGCTGAAAAATGAAGATATAACTAGTCGGTCTAAGAAGGATTCCTAACCGACTAGTTTGACAACTAGTCGGTCGGTGAACCTTCTTGGACCGACTAATTGGTCAACAGTGAAGATGCTGAATTGAGCAAGGAGATCTAGTTGGTTGAAGAAGGATTACTGACCGACTAGATGACAATCTAGTCGGTTGGTTCTTCTTCTTGAACCAACTAAGATGCACCAGAAGCCGCGAAATGAAGCGTGAAGCTTCGAAAAAGTTTGTATGGGCTTCTAAGATAATCCTAGCTCTAAGATATGAGCGTTATGAAGATTAAAACGTAAGACCTACTCAAGGCTTAACATTCTACGAAAAGAAGCTAGAAGACTATAAAAATAAGCTAGACGAACCGTCTTCAAAAGCTTCAATCCGAATCTCTTGACTTCAATAATGCTCCTAGAGCTTCAACGAAGCTTCAGGCATGCGATCACGCGCTTTGAAATGTCTTGAGACGTCGCTTTTGATGTACGTAGAGATTCGGCGACGATCTCTATAACTGCGATCACAAAGAGTTAGTTCACGATATTTATGTTTGTTCATCATCAAAACCAAATTTGGGGAATCAATACTCAACATTCTCCCCCTTTTTGGTGATGACAAACCAACATAAATAATAATCAATAATAATGATTCAAATGAAATTTACTTACTCCCCCCTGCATTGATGGCACGTTAATTCCATATTAAATAATAATCATATGCATCAAGCAGACGAGGAAAGTATAAAATGTGAATTCGATTATTGAAATATTGGATTTGAAATCCATTTTTATATCTTAACTCCCCTTGAATCTAACATATCAAATTAGATTCACGGTAAATTGCTTTAAATTATCATTTAGCACATCGTCATTATTAATTCTCTCCCCCTTGGCATTAGCAAAAAGAGCGGGAGGAGATCAACGACAACAACAATGGCTAAAAAAAGCACGGGAGTCGAAGAATACGACCATGGTCCAAATGACACCAACGTAAAGTCACGAAGAAAATCATAGGGTGCCAACGATACCATAGTCGAAAATCGAAAAATGAAATCATCAAAACTCAAATCAATTTCACATATTGAGTTATTGAACATACTCTCCAATATCAACATTCTTAGTGAATTAAGTGCATGGAAAACAATTCTATGTTTTCATAGAAAGAATTCTATTTAATCAAATATAATCGTCGAGCGACGAAAACAACATCAAAGACAAAAATATTATATGCACACTGAAGTAAATGGCAACACGATGTATATATATAAATATAACATGATACATCAAAATTATACATCTGCCAACACAAATATAAACGATCCTCAGATCGGAGCACATCATATAACATATCTCACGGCATACATCGAAGTATCACAAAACATGTATACATCAAAATACATCATAAAACATACAAAAATCCATCCAAAAAATACATCACCACCCAACTATCCTACCCCACTCTCTCACGACAGATATATCATCCAAGTGCACATGGGAGAGTCCTCCAACGCAAGCTCAAGAGGCGGAGGGAGGATCAGCAGCAACAGCAGGCTCTGCAGAAGGGGTGGTGGTCTCGGGAACGACTGGAGAGACAACCGAAGGGAGAGTGGCAACAGAAGTGGTGTCGGGAGCACCAACAGAAGAAGTATCCACCGAAGGAATGGTGGCAGCAGGTGTGCTCTCGGGAGCACCATCAGAAGTAGCAGCACCAGACGTACCCTCGGGGGCACGAGGAGGAGATCCAACAAGCTCCTCGAGATCAGCCTCATCCTTTTCCTCCTCGTCAGAAACTGAAGGAGAAACCTCAATGCCCAAGTGAGAACAGATGCGAGCTAGCATCTCCTCAGAACGAGAAACATGAGACTCTACACGTCTCAGATAAACTGAGAACTCAGCGAGAGAGGGAGGAGGAGGAGGAGGAGCAGCTACAGCTGAAGCAGAGGGGGTAGTCCTCTGAACGTGACGAAGCGCCGCAAGAGACTTCTTGACAGCAGTCGCGTTCAGGGGAGGACCCAAAGGACGATGGTCATCGGGAGGGAGAGGGACGCCGAAGTGACGGAAAACGAGAGTCAATAGGCACAGATATGGAATGTGAGCAGATTTGGTGGACTTTCGGATACATTCAAAAGAGTCCATCTTATCAAGGATAATCCGGGCCCAATTGATCTCGCTGCCCATGAAAAGAGCGTAGATAAGCTTGAGAAAAGGCTGGGAAGGCAAGCTAGAGGAGCCGTACTTCGGAAGGAGGCACGACTTCAGGATAAGATTAAGAACCCAAGCGTTAGGCTTAAACGATTTGGAAGGGAAGCCAATCATGGCGGGAGGGATGACATGGAACATCTCAGAAAGCATCGACTGGTCAAGATCGTGGATATTATCCACGGAGATATCGGCAGGGAGCAGGCCAGAGGATGAGACACCTATCAACTGCCCTAAGATTTCTGCCGTGAGGACAATAGGTGTCCCCAAGACAGTGGTCTCAATGTAGTGAGTGTCATCATACTCACCACGGACTCGATTGGCATAGAATAATTTGACGAGTTGGGGGTACGGGTGAGGGTTCGCCTTGGGGTCATGGCGAAGATAGTCTAATAGGCCGCTATAGGAGAGAAGATCGGCGAGATGTGGAAAGTCTGAGAACTGAACGAAGTGTAATGGACAGTGCTCGATACGGTTGTAAGCTGCGAGATACAACGGGTCATCGCGACACAACGAGATATCGACACCACCCAAAGGCATGGGAGCCTTCCCCTTAGGCGGACGAGAGCTAGATCGAGGAGGAGGAGTAGGAGCCCTATCGGTAGGCTCAGACTCAGGAATATACTCATCGTCAGAGTCATCAGGAGGAGAGGGAGCACGGAAGGGGCTTGGAGTCAAAATCTTTTCTTTGGCCTTGGTTCGGGGCTTGGATTGAGATTGTGATTGGGGTTTGGGCTTAGGCTTGGAAGTCCTCTTCTTCTTGAGAGGAGGCGAGGAAGAGGAGGGAGTGGTTTTGGCTCGACGTTTGGATTGAGGAGGGTCGGTAGGAGGAGACTCGACGGTCATGGAAGACGGACTAGAGGGACGGATAGGAATACGAGTCTTCACCATGATCGAGACGAGACCGCACACACTCGAACGAAATCGAAAGAGAAAAACCCTAATACAAACCCTAAAACGAGCTGAAAAACCTAATACAAACCCTAAAACACTGAGAGGGAGAGAAAGCTATACCCTAGGACAGATGAGAGTTGGTCGGCGATGGTGTACGAAGGCCGGAAGTGGCGGCGCACGGCGGAGGAAGGAGAGGAGACACGGGGGTTAAGGCAGAGGAGAGTTTTCGCACCGATTAGAATGAATTCTAATCGGTGCGGGGGCTATAAAAATCGACTGGGAATGTCAAAAGACATAGCTGCCCTTGCGAAGTTAGTCGGTCTAAGATCAAGTGCTGACCGACTAGAATGCAATCTAGTCGGTCGGCCAATGAGCTTGGACCGACTAAGTGCAAACAGCAAGCAAAGTCAAAAAATAGGGCATGAGTTAGTCGGTCTGAGTTCAATAGCTGACCGACTAGAACTCAAACTAGTCGGTCGGCTAATGAACTGGGACCGACTAAAAGAGTCCAAAAATTTGAAATATCGAAATTTTGAGTTCTCTCCTAAGCGCACTTGGACGAAACATTGAAATACTCTCATATATCATTAATCTACCCCATAAAACATCGAAACTTATAAAAACGACGTTCATGAATATATTTAGCATAAATTCCAAAAATTCAATCAAAAAATCCAGAAAATCCCAACAATTCTAGCATGAGCAAATATAAAGAAAATTATTATCATGCAAGATTATTGAAAATATGAATCATATATCTCGGATTCACCCATAATCCCCAATTCTCGACGTAACTGCACAAAGGAGTCTTCCATGAGTGGTTTCGTGAAAATATCGATGATTTGCTTCTGGGTTTCAACGTACACTAAAATGATGTCCTTTTTAGCAACATGATCATCAAGGAAATGGTGACGGACATCTATGTGTTTAGAACGGGAATGATGTACCAGATTCTTAGAGAGACATATTGCACTTTGGTTGTCCACCATGATAGGGCAAGTATCACAGTTTATACCAAAGTCTTTAAGAGTGTGTCTCATCCAAAGAACCTGAGCACACGCAGCACCTGCGGCAATATATTCCACCTCGGTGGTTGAAAGTGATACGGAATTCTGCTTCTTGGAAAACCAAGAGACAAGAGAATTTCCTATAAAATGGCAAGTGCCACTAGTACTTTTCCTGTCGGATTTGCATCCCGCATAATCTGCGTCACTATATGAGATTAACTCATACGTGCTACACTTTGGATAATATAATCCGTAGTCGAGTGTGTAACTTAAATAACGGAAAATACATTTAACCGCTACTAAGTGAGATTCCTTAGGTTGAGACTGATAACGAGCACATACACATACAACAAACATAATATCAGGCCGACTGGCAGTAAGATATAATAAACTACCTATCATACCTCGATATAGACGAATGTCTACATCTTTGTCACCCGTATCTTTATCAAGATGTGTAGTAGTGCTCATTGGAGTCTTCTTGCCGGAGGCAGTCTCCATTCCAAATCGCTTTAGCAACTCCACAGTGTACTTGGTTTGGTGGATGAAGATTCCATCGTGCATTTGGAGAATTTGGATACCTAAGAAATATTTGAGCTCACCCATGTGGCTCATCTCAAATTGGTCCTTATGACATTAGAAAACTCTTCGCAAAGAGTGAAGTTAGTAGCATTGAAAATGATATCATCAACATAAATTTGAACTAAAATAATATCATGATTCGAATACTTAACAAATAGTGTAAAATCAACTTCACCCATTTTAAAACCCAAATCCAAAAGAAAGTTCTTTATGCGGTCATACCAAGCTCTTGGAGCTTGTCTCAAACCGTAAAGAGCTTTCTTAAGTTTGAAAATGTGATTTGGAAATTTTTCATTTATAAAACCCGGAGGTTGAGAAACATAAACTTCCTCAACAACATCTCCGTTTAAAAACGCACTTTTTACATCCATTTGAAAGAGTTTAAAATCTTTATGGCATGCAAAAGATAACAACAACGTAATAGATTCTAATCTATCTACCAGAGCAAAGGATTCTTCGAAATCTATACCTTCCTCTTGCCGGTAGCCTTGAGCTACTAACCGAGCCTTGTTCCGGACGATGTTTTGGTTCTCTTCGGTCTTGCTCTTGAAAATCCACTTCGTTCCTATAACGGTGTGGTTCTTCGAAGGCAATGGAACAAGCTCCCAAACCTCATTCCTATCAAATTGAATGAGTTCTTCCTCTATGGCTAGGATCCAAGCACTACCTTCGCACGCTTCGTTAATATTCTTTGGCTCTATCGAAGAGGCAAAGGCACAATGAGCGAAGTAGTTGACTTGAGATCTCGTCTTGACACTATCAAGTATGTTACCAATGACATACTCATGGGGATGGTCACGAACTGTATGAAGCCGTTTGGGAACTCTTTGATCACTAGGAACATTCTCAAAAGATTCATCAGTAGGGTTAGTATCAATAGAATCAATAGAATTAGAATTACCAATAGAATCACATAAGACATCCATGGAGTCATCATCATTGGTAATTCTAGATGGGACAAAATTTTCATTGAATGAAACATGAAGCGATTCCTCGATCGTTGAGGTTCTTTTGTTTATACCCGGTAGGCTTTGCTACATGAGGAATATCCAACAAATATCCCCTCATCGGATCTTGGATCAAATTTGTCCAAACTCCCATACGTGTTTTTAATAAAACATTTTGTACCGAAAACTCTAAAATGTTTAACTTGAGGCAATCTACTAAACAACAATTCATAACAAGTTTGTTTGGTGCAGGGCCT
>JAULAV010002618.1:0-50005 GCA_030789695.1 Scilla litardierei | reverse complement strand
TTTATTTAATGGACGTTCCGTTATTATCGTTGTTCCGTTAATTCGCAATTGCAAGATGGACCTGCATGGGCCACCAACAAAACCTGTCACGCCCCGCTTCCCAAAAACGTGGAGGCGAAGCGTGAGAAGGTCCGCTCAGACTTGAAGCAGCAAAACTGCAAGTCCGATAAGCGTCAATCAAATTTAAAACTGCAGGTCCTTGCAACGTGAACGAAACAAAGATAATAATAATGAAATGAGACAAAAGAGATATCTCAGAATATCCATAAAATGAGTTTCAACATCACATAAAAAGCCACCAGGCTGAAATAAAAGAGAGTCTAAAGGCCCAAACATGGCCAACAAAAGTACAACGTACAAAACAAAGGTGCCACGCACCGACAACTAACAGAAAACCTAAAACAAAAGGAAGCTCAGCAAGAGTCACCGGTCTCCGCAAAACTCCTCCCGGGGCAAACATGGACTCAGACTCAGCGTCAGCAAAACATCACGTACTCAACAACGGTCTCTGGCTCAGTGTCTAACATGTGACACCCAAAAGAGCAAGGGGCACATGTCAGCAAGTTTACAAGAGACTTGTGCAAGGAAACTGAAAGTAGGTACATGTAAAGCAACCTAGCAGCTCTAGCATGAATGCAATGATATGACAGTTAAAGTATGAGTGCAACAAGTAAAGTAAAGTAAGGTACGAGCATGGCATTTAAACATGGCATGAATGACAAGTCATACAAGTAACACTCACTAGTACAAGACAAGTAAAGTAAGCACCTCGTGCACAGAGATTCCGCCTTCTGGCTAGAGTGGCTGATCGGGCCACTCCTAAGCTCAGGTGACCGTTTATCCCTACTCCTCCACGTGAATCGGGCATTGGATTTTGACCAACACATGAGGCCCGCTTCTGGATCACGAGCCAGGAAGTGTTTTAACAAGTATGGCATAGGGGTGCACCTAGCCGGACAATGAAACCGGGCATTGGCTTTTGACCAACACATGAGGCCCGTTCCCAGGAAGTAGTATTCAAGGAGTACAAGTACAAGTATTGTAACGTGTGCTACGAATGCAACAATCAACTTGGATGACATGTAGAATGCAATGCATGGCAGTTAAAAGTGCGTACAGATAAGGAAAGTAAACGTGACAGTTTAGTATGCATGAACAACAAGTTTAAAGGGTTGGATCTAGCTTCGTTGTCAAGCTAGATCAATTAGGTGACGGATCTAGTTTCGTTGTCAAACTAGATCAAGTAGGCGTCTAGCCAGCTATCATTTCACTGACTAGTCTCTTTTACGCTAGGAACAAGGAAGTGGCCTAAAAACATGGCCTTACACAAGAGTTGGCAAGTTTCACTTGCCTGAGATACGTGCTGGTATCACGATCCTCAATGTCTGATCATAGATTCACAATGACCAGAGCTCCCACGCTCGGTCCAACAAACAGCCTACAGTCACGTATTCATTATCTTCAATTAGTGAGTTACAACGATCAAAGACTACAAATTTTAGGTTGATTAACAGGCAATGTGATGATTCCTACGGAGAGAGGCTTACCTCAACATGACGCGAGAGCTATTCTGACGTCGGGTAGCGACGTCAGGGGTTAGATTCCGGTAGAGCATACGGTATGGAACGACAGTTACTCTACGATAAAAACACGTGTTCAATAAATTGTGACGTCGAGCTAGAATTGTTAAACAACTCCTAAGACGTCTAATAATCCGATTTTATTAGATTCTCCATCTCGAAACGGGGTCCATATCAAATAATTATTGTAGCCAACTAAGTTAACTTACTGGTTCAAATAAATTATAACATTCTAACATAGCAACCTGGATTCACAACATACATTAAGTTTCTAACAAGTTAATTACGTTAGAGTTCCTAGTATGAAAAGTATACACCAATAACAAAATAACCTAGGCTAATATTTGCTAATGGTTATAAAAATTATACAGATATCCTATAGATCAAGCGTGTTAACATCAGTATTATTATTACTAGCATGCAAACTCATTTTATTAAGTCTGATAATCGTCTATAGTGATCCCAAAACTATAACCAACTGATAATAACGAGTTTACTAACCGGTAAGGAGAGGAGATCCTCTACGAGACTTCTGGGGATCATCGTGGCTGTCAACGGCCAGGGGGCGGCCGTGCGTCGCTGAAACACGACGAAAACGTCGTTGCGTGCATCGGGGAGGCAGCTGAGCGGTGTTGTCGCCATGACAGCAACGGAGTGCACCGCCGAGTGACTGAAAACGCTTCCGCGCCACGTCGGGTTACTGTCCGTCGGTGAGGGGAGACCGAAGGGGGTCAGGCGGGGCCGGAGATGTCGAGCGGCGCCTGGAGCGACGCCTATGGATCTCGCCGTGGCCTGGAGACGTAGCAGGTGGGGGTGGTGCTGCAATCTCGTGGCAGCAGCGGCAGTTAGGGGGGCTCCACGGTGGTGCTGCGGAAGGAGAGGCATCGGAGACGTCGGAGGTGGCACGGGCGGCGGCGCAGCGGTGGTGCAGCGGCTGCTGCTGCGATGGTGGGTCGTCGGAGAGGGATCTGCTGCGCGACGAAGCGACGGAGAGCGGTGCTAGCGGCGGCCGCCGCTTGGTCGGGCGCTGCTATCACCAAGGGAGAACTCGGCGGCTCTACGTGGCGGTTCCGGTGGGAAGATCAACGGAGAAGGCCGTGCGAAAATAAATAGGAGGGGGCGGCGCTGTTACTTGATGCTGCTGGTAAAGAAAACGCAAATAGCCCTTGGGTTGCGGTTTATAAAGGGTAGGGTTGCTATTATAAAAAAATATAGGGGTTTTTGGGGGGTGCCAGCACGTGATGGCCTAGGCTTTAGGTTGAGTAGGTTCCAAGAAGTGCACAGGTCGGAGCCCAGTACGGTGAATATGGTTAAGGTCATATTAGAATGGAAATGTTGTTATTAGAAGAATTTGATATGATAAAAAGAAATATAGAATCTAAGATTTTCAACCACACACACACACACTCTCTCTCAGCCTGGGTAAAACAAGTGGGCGCGGCCAACAAGGGGGAAAATGGCTAAGTCAATGTTAGGGGGAGGATTTTTATTATTAAGAATATATTAGGGGTATAATACAATGAATCTTAGGGCTAAAAATACAATGGGTTGGCCAAAAAGTGAGAGTAGGTCAAACGAAGCTCAAAAATTGTGAAATAAATACTGGGGCGACCAGGGCGACGAGAGAAAGAAGACAGAGAAGACGGATCATAATTTCGACGTCGAGAAACGAAATTAAAAATAAAAAGGTCTAGCGACAAAAGTGAAAATCGTGACGTCTCTTCAAATAGGATCAAATCGTGGGAGAACGACCCGTGAAATGACGTTCTCAATTAACACCACAATTTTAATACTCTCAGAGAGGGTCACAACGGCATATCACACCAAAGTGTTCGCAAACAAACAAAGTCTAAAATAAATACGTGCACGGTCAAAAGCACGTGCACGAACAAAGTACGATCGAAAAGTGGTCGTTACATGAAGAGTCACTTATTACTTCAGATGCTCATGTGTGCAATGCTTTTCTCCTTGCTCTCGTTCAAAAATTACAAAGAAAGTGATAGATTTCGAGATATGGGATTATCTTGTTGAAAAGTATGGTGGAGAGGAATCTTGCGATGATGAGAGCATCATTGCTAATAAGGTATCTCGTTACTCTCTCGTTCAAGTAATTTTATAGAAAATGATAATGCATAGTTTATGGACTCTCCAAAAGCTGATAAGTTTAAGCTTAAAGAGAGATGCACACACACACACACACACACACACACACACACACACACACACACACATCTTCATCATCCAATTTGTTGCGGGTCAGATCCACACATAATGAAATTTATTTGAAGTGGGAATCACGTGTACAATGATTTACAAGTTTTTGGGTGATTGAGAGGTTAGCGCGACACGGAACACTCTTCAGAGGTGAAGGATCCAAGGTCGCCTGAAGGTCGCCTAAAGGTCGCCTGAAGGTCACCGTCTCCCGGTAGCTGAGGCGAGCTTCCTGCGAGAATCGACAACTTGTCAGAAAGTAAGGCTGGCTGTCAGCCCGTAGCCTCTCCGATGCCTAAATCAGCTGGTGACGTAAAATGTAGGTGTCGAGCACGCTTGGTGATTTTAAGACAGATCGGTGAATCGTAGTGTCACGCCCCGCTTCCCAAAACAGCGGAGGCGAAGCGTGACAAGACCCGCTTAGGCCAGAGCTAACCAGACCTGACCCAATAAGCGTCTGTGTGGTACCAAGACGAAGGTACAGGTCCCTGCATGTTAGTACAGAACAATAAAAGTACAAGAAGGAAAGAACATCACATTTTATTCCAACATTTCAAAAGTACCAAGTCTCAACGCCCGAAGGGCTACAACAGCAGAAAAGGAAATCTAACGGTGCAAGCACCCAACCTAAAGTAAATGGATAACTCCGGAAACTGCAACGGGAAGTCTCCTGCTCTGGTCCTCCTCATGGTTGTACTCAGGATCGACGCTCTCTGGCTCCACGTCAGCTTGCAAGTCAGTCTCCTCAACGTACTCTGGCTCAATCCCTGACGTACATCACCAAAAGAAGGAACTGTACGTCAGGTAAGGTCTACAAGAAAAGGTTAGACCAAACTGCAAGTGCACCAAATACTTCACAACATTTTACTGGTTGATCAACATGCTGAGGTTTTAACAACAGAAGTACAAGCAACAGAAAAGTAAACACGACAAGTAGTGGTCGTAGCGAGTGCTACCGACCACGGGACTAGCCTACAGGTGTCAAGACAAGACAGAACACGGAAAGCCAGACACGACAAGACAAGACATGAAAAGGGTTCACGCCTGTTCGGTTCGAGGGGGATCAGACCCTCTTGCCGCTTGCATGCTCAACCCAACCCCAAAACCCCAAGAATCGTGACAGGACAAGGGATCACTTGCTCTAGCTTGACAAGTGCCCTATTGCTCTCTGAGCTGTGTATCAATACATGGGATCACCTGCTCTAGCTTGACAGGTGCCCAATTGCCCATCGGGCTGTGAACTAGTACAAGGGATCACTCGCTCTAGCTTGGCGAGTGCCCTATTGCCCAGCGGGCTGTGTAGACAGAACGGGACAAGACACGACAAAACAGGAGGGGTTGTACTAGGGTGTCCACAACTCTCACACACGCATGTCAATCTTATGATGTCAAAATTGTTGTTGTTGGACTCAGATTTCGTTGTCAAATCTAAGCCATCAGGGCGTCCCGGACACTATCATTTCCTGTCCGGTTCTCATGGTTCAAAATGTCTAATCTAGCAAGACTAAGGCCTAAGCATGGCCAAGAACGCAAGTGGTACACTTGCCTGTGGTGGCGAGTGCATCGTCTCCCTGGTACGTCTCGTCTAAACGTCTCGTCAGCGTAAGAGCGTCTGAAATCGTGACACGGCGACGGTGTCAGTTCACAATTCAGAGTTCCTATTAAGGTTGTGTCTAGGTTATCGGGACTATCCTATTCATCAAAGTCACATTTTTTAATGTATTTAGCCTAGTCGACGATCTACCCTATGTGCACATGCGAGAAGTCCATTCATCGATTTCTACGGTTTGCACAGCGTTTTAAAGAGGATCGGAAAGTAAATTTAATTTGATTATGTTGCTGATTTTAATTAGGGTTTGATTATCTATTGTGTGGGTTACTACGAATTTAGGGGACCAACCTGAAAATGACGATTGCACAAAGATCCGTCGTCCGATCTGGAAAGGTGGAAGCTTTGCGTCGTCCAGAAATTCCTAGGCCGCGGGTAGCGCAGCGAGGAATGTTGATTGTTGATGATGACGTTGGCCTCCGAAGGTGATGACGAAGATCTTGGCGTCTCCCGGGGTCGTCGTCGTCGGATCTGAGATAGGAACACCACGCGAGAGGAAGAAATGGATCTTGGAAGAAAGAGCGCGGTCGGAGCTTGGCCGTGAATCTCAGATCTGATGGGAAAGGAAAAACATGAGAGGAGAAAGAGAAATGAGGATGGAGGAGGAGAAGAAAGGAGATCAGGTTGATCTCTTGTAGGTGTAGGGCGCACGGGAGGAGGAGGGACTTAGGGAAAGGAAGGAGATAGGTTGGGGAAGACAATGGCTGGAAATAATGAGGAGAAAGGAAAACGAATCATGCGTTTAAATAAGAAAACGAAACGGCGGCTAGGTCAAAACTAGGGGTTCGGGGGTCAGTTAGTCGGTCTGAGAAGGGTGGTTGACAGACTAGTTTGAGAACTAGTCGGTCGGTCATCGAACTGTGACCGACTAGAAGCCAAACAGAGAACAGTGTCAGTACAGGGTTGATAGTTTTAGTCGGTCTGTGAAGGCTCGTCGACAGACTAGTTTGCTACCTATTCGGTAGGCCAGTGTTCATTGACCGACTAAAGGATAAAAGTGGTCGACAGGAAGTTTTGAAAATTAGTCGGTCTGAGAAGAAAACTTAACCGACTAGTTCGTCAACTAGTCGGTCGGTATTCGTTCTTAAACCGACTAATGATAAACAGTAACTCGACTGCATGAAATGATCTCTAACTTAGTCGGTCTACGAAGAAGTGTTGACCGACTAGTTTGACAACTGGTCGGTTGGTGGATGAACTTAGACCGACTAAGCGTAAACAGTAACTCAATGGAAAAATCTGACAGAAACTAGTCGATCCATGAAGGGTTTCTGACCGAATAGATTGACATCTAGTCGGTCGGTCCTTGTTCTTGAACCGACTAAAGTGCACATCAAGTCTCCAAATGAAGTGCGAAGCTTCGGGATGGGTTCTGGGGACTCCTAAGATGGGTCTGGCTCCAAGACAAGAGCGTCATGAAGCAAGCTTAGCTCGAGATAGGGGAAAGATACGGAAAAGAAAGAAAGAAGACGAACAATCACACACACACACACACACACACACACACACACACACACACACACACACACACACACACACACACACACACACACACATCATACAAAAACCAGCCGTTACATCCTACCCACCTTAAGAAAATTCCGCCCTCGGAATTTCTATCAGAATAGGTGAGGGTAACGCTCTCTCATCTCATCCTCTCTCTCCCAAGTGGACTCTCCAGGTGATCCGTGATGCCACATCACTCTCACCAGGTCGACTACCTTATTCCTCAACTGCTTCTGTCGACGGTCCAAAATCTGCACGGGCTGCTGGTCATATGTCAGGTCCGGGCGGACCGTGATCTCTGAGAAATCCACTGTGTGTGACGGATCACTGACGTACCGATGTAACTGAGATACGTGGAACACGTCGTGGACTCCTACCAAAGATGGTGGCAGAGCAAGGTGGTAGGCCACTGCTCCCACATGCTCCAGCACATCGAAAGGTCCAATGTACCTCGGACTCAGCTTCCCCTTCTTCCCAAAACGAATAACTCCGCGGTTCGGAGAAATCATCAGAAAGACGTGGTCTCCAGGCTGAAACTCCAAAGGTCTCATCTTGGCATCCGCCCAATGCTTGAATCGATCCTGTGCAACTCTGAGCTTCTCCCTGATGTCTCTCACGACATCCACAGCTTCAACTATCATCTCCGGACCTAACAGCTCCCGATCTCCAACGTCATCCCAGCTCAGTGGCGATCGACATTTCCTCCCATATAAGGCAGTAAACGGCGCCATGCCAATGCTCGCCTGGTAGCTGTTGTTATAAGAAAACTCCACCAAATGAAGATGGTCCTCCCAAGATCCCTTCAAATCGAGTGTACAAGCTCGCAGCATATCCTCTAGAATCTGAATAGTCCTCTCGGACTGGCCATCGGTCTACGGGTGGTACGCCGTGCTGAAACTCAGACTCGGACCCAAATGATCATGCAGACTTCTCCAGAACTGAGATGTGAACCTCGTATATCTATCAGACACGATGCTCACGGGGACTCCGTGTAGGCGTACAATCTCCTGCATGTACACGGTCTACATCACAACTAACTCAAGGAGGAAAATCAAATAGAAGTAAAAGAAGAAATTTTACCTCTAGATACTTCCTCGCCAAAGCTTCCGTAGACTAGCCCACTCAGAAAGGAATGAAATGCTCATACTTAGTCAACCGATCAACGATCACCCAGACTGCATCGTTCTATTTCGGGGTCCGAGGTAAACCAGTCATGAAATCCATCATAATATGTTGCCACTTCCACTCCGGAATAGGAAGTGGTTGCAGCAACCCAGCAGTACGATGGTGCTCGGCCTCCACCTGTTGGCATATCAAACACTTGGCAACGCTCTGTGCCACACTCCTCTTCACGCCAATCCACCAATAATTCAGTCGAAGGTCCTTATACATCTTGGTACCACCAGGATGTATAGAATAAGGCGAGCTATAAGACTCGCTCAAAAGCTCCTCTCGAATATCACCTGCAGGTATGCAGAGTCTGCTGCCGTACCACAGCGAACCATCCTTATGAATCACAAACTCCGCTCGTAGCCCAGCTTCAACCTGCCTCCTGATCCTCTGCAACTTCAGATCTCCTGCCTGTGCTGCCTTGATCCGATCCACGATCGTGGACTAAATCTGCAAATTCATGAATGAAAGAACCACACTAGGTAGGACGACCTCTAAATCCATCTCCTTCAGCTCCTGCTGAATCCTCCAGTCAGCAGTATGCACCATAGCAGTAGGAAGTCTACTCAAAGCATCCGGCACAACGTTCACCTTCCCCGGATGGTACTGCAGATCTATCTCATAGTCAGCCATGAGCTCCAACCATCGCCTCTGATGCATAATGAGCTCCTTCTGCATGAATATGTACTTCAAACTTTTGTGATCGGTGAAAATCTTCACGCTCTCACTCAGTAAGAAGTGCCTCCAAATCTTCAATGCAAAGATCACCGCTGCCAACTCCAGATCATGCGTCGAGTAATTCTTCTCGTGCGTGCTCAGCTGACGAGAAGCATACGCGACCACGTGGCCATGCTGATGCAGAACGCATCCTAGGCCCTTCCCTGATGCATCACAATATACCTCGAAGCCTCCGCTTCGATCCGATACTGCCAACACCGGTGCCGTGGTCAACCTTGCCTTCAAGATACTGAAAGCCTCCTCACAAGCATCAGACCACAGAAACTCCACATCCTTCTTCGTCAGCTTCGTCATCGGCTCAGTAATCTTCGAGAAATCCTTGATGAACCGCCAATAATAGCCTGCTAAACCAAGGAAACTCCTGATGTCGGACGCTGACTGCGGAGTCGGCCAATCTCAGACTGCTCGGACCTTCTTCGGACCCACTGATATGCCATCATCGGACACCACGTGTCCCAGAAACGTGACTCTATCCAGCCAGAACTCGCACTTGCCATACTTGGCATACAACTTGTGTCGCCTCAGCGTCTCCAACATTGTCCTCAGATGACAGCTGTGCTCTTCCTCAGACTTCGAGTAAATAATAATGTCGTCAATAAAGATAACGACAAACTTATCCAGGAAGTCATAGAAAATCAAGTTCATAAGGTTCATGAACACAGCTGGAGCATTGGTCACGCCAAAAGGCATCACCACAAACTCATAGTGCCCGTACTTCGTCCGGAAAGCTGTCTTCGAAATGTCATCCTTCTTCACCTTCAGCTGATGGTATCCACTCCTCAAATCCAACTTCGAGAAGACTCTTGAGCCTCCCAGCTGATCAAAGATGTTATCGATGCGCGGCAGCAGATACTTATTCTTCACGGTGACAGCATTTAATCTTTGATAGTCCACGCACATCCTGTGGGACCCATCCTTCTTCTTCACAAGCAACACTGGTGCACCCCAAGGTGACACACTAAGGTGGATGAAACCCTTCTGCAATAACTCATCCAATTGCTTCCGCAGCTCCTCAAGCTTCGCGGGAGCCATCCGATACGGCGCCTTCGATATCGGCTGCGCACCCGGCATCAGATCGATACCGAACTCCAAAGCCCTGTCGGGTGGCAGACCCGAGATATCCTCCGGGAAGACATCTTCAAAGTCTCTGACAACCGCTGGTCGGTCGATCTCCATCTCCATCTGCAATGCTGCTAAAACCGACACTTCCGGCTTGGCCCGAAATCTGATGGGCCCAAGCGACTCATCTCTGCTGCGGAACTCGAACTCCGGATGGCCTGGAATCCAGAATACCACTCTCTTGCTGTGACAATCGATCGAAGCGTGGAAATCTCCCATCCAATCGATGCCAAGGACGACATCGAAATGCGGTAGATCATGGACGATGAAATCTGCATATAACTCATGTCCACTGACCACAAGAGGAATCGATCGACATCCCATGTTCACAGTCACCACTCCGTTCCCTGTGGTGATGTCCCAACACTTAGGAAGCATGTGGGTAGGAATGGAGTGCTTTGTTATAAACCTCTGGGATAGGATGCACATGGATGCACCGGAGTCAAACAAAGCCAAAGCAGGGTGAGAGAACACAAGAATGGTGCCTAGGGAAAACAAAGGGTCTAAGGTCACAACACTACTCTAGCAATCATCAAACAAGCAACACTAACATAACTAGTAATAAGGTCTAACTATGAAATGAAAAGACTAGATCAAGGAGTTGCCTGCAATAACTCCATCCGGCTCCTCGGTCTCAACAGCTGTCATGGTATAGGCCGGCCTCGGAGGCTGCACTGCTCGCTGGTACATCTGCCACTGTGGCACCAAGGGTGGTTCACGAACAGCAGGTCCTCTCTGAGCTGGGGAAGGGGCCCTCATCTGCAACGGGGCTGGCGCTCCAACAACAGCAGTGCGGGCTCTCGGACAATCCTTCGCAGCATGCGAAGCATCTCCACAAAGTAGGCACAGACCCAGCTTCCTCCTACAGTTGGTCTGAACATGTCCGGGCTTGTCGCAGAAATGGCATGGACCCTTGCTCTGCTACTGCACTGGTGCTACAGGTCTCTTGAACGGCACCATCTGGACTGGCCTCATCATCGGCCTGGCAGGTGGCCGGTACTGTTCCATAGGGCGCTTCCCTTTGTCCGCTAGAGTGTCTGGCAGGTGCAAAATCGTCTCATGATTCTTCGCAGCATCTAACACTTCTCTCATAGTTGAGAAACTAGCAGAGGACATGGAAGCCTGGACCTTCAGACGAAGTCCCTGACGGAACCGCTCAGCTCGGTTCTCCTCCTTCTTCACCATGTGCGGGGCAAAGCGGCTCAGCATCTCGAATTCAGCCTCATACTCATCGATCGTCATGTCCCTCTATTTTAGATCCATGAATCTGCCCATCAGTTCTCTCCTAGCTGCCTTGGTGAAGTACTTCTCCTTGAACATGTGGCGAAAAGTCTTCCACTCCACATGCTTCTGCAGACGCCTCTCCTCAATACGCCACCAGTTTCGGGCAATCTCAGTCAGCTGCATCTTCGCGATCTCCACCCGAGTCTCATCTGGAATCTTGGTAGCTACCAACTTCTCCTCAGTGCTCTGGATCCACTCATCGGCACCCAGAGGTCCTTCCTTCCCCGAGAAAGTCTTTGGCTGAAGCTCGTTGAACTGCTTCACTCCTGGAGCAGCTCGCGGAGTAGGCGGAGGTGGAGGTGGTGTAACAGGTGGGGCCTGGGCAGCACGGTTGGACTGCTGCACCAGCTGATGCTGCACCTCAAGCATCTCTCGCATCACACCAAGAAACTGACAGAACTCTCTGCCCTGGTCTTCCTGAATTCCATCTCCAGCGCTCCCCGATCGGGTAGTACGTCGCCCTGCCATCCTATTGACAGAAAGACGTAGGTTAGACTCGTACAATGTTTGAATATCAAAAGTGAATGTCCTTACTCCTACTGTTCTGTACTTACAGGAAAATTGGGACGTGGACCTGCATGGGCCACCAATAAAACCTGTCACGCCCCGCTTCGCAAAACAGCGGAGGCAAAGCGTGACAAGGCCCGCTTAGGCCAGAGCTAACCAACCCTGACCCAATAAGCGTCTGTGTGATACCAAGACGAAGGTACAGGTCCCTGCATGTTAGTACAGAACAATAAAAGTACAAGAAGGAAAGAACATCACATTTTATTCCAACATTTCAAAAGTACCAAGTCTCAACGCCCGAAGGGCTACAACAGCAGAAAAGGAAATATAACAATGCAAGCACCCAACCTAAAGTAAATGGATAACTTCGAAAACTGCAACAGGAAGTCTCTAGCTCTGGTCCTCCTCAGGGTCGTACTCAGGATCGACGCTCTCTGGCTCCACGTCAGCTGGCAAGTCAGTCTCCTCAACGTACTCTGGCTCAATCCCTGACGTACAGCACCAAAAGAAGGAACTGTATGTCAGGTAAGGTCTACAAGAAAAGGTTAGACCAAACTGCAAGTGCACCAAATACTTAACAACGTTTTACTGGTTGATTAACATGCTGAGGTTTTGATAACAGAAGTACAAGCAACAGGAAAGTAAACACGACAAGTAGTGGTCGTAGCGAGTGCTACCAACCACGGGACTAGCCTACAGGTGTCAAGACAAGACAGAACACGGAAAGCCAGACACGTCAAGACAAGACACGAAAAGGGTTCACGCCTGTTCGGTTCGAGGGGGATCGGACCCTCTTGCCGCTTGCACGCTCAACCCAACCCCAAAACCCCAAGAATCGTGACAGGACAAGGGATCACTTGCTGTAGCTTGACAAGTGCCCTAATTCTCTCTGAGCTATGTATCAGTACATGGGATCACCTGCTCTAGCTTGACAGGTGCCCAATTGCCCATCGGGCTGTGAACTAGTACAAGGGATCACTCGCTCTGGCTTGACGAGTGCCCTATTGCCCAGTGGGCTGTGCAGACAGAACGGGACAAGACACGATAAAACATGAGGGGTTGTACTAGGGTGTCCACAACTCACACACACGCATGTCAATCCTATGATGTCAAAATTGTTGTTGTTGGACTCAGATTTCGTTGTCAAATCTGAGCCATCAGGGCGTCCCGGACGCTATCATTTCCCGTCCGGTTCTCATGGTTCAAAATGTCTAATCTAGCAAGACTAAGGCCTAAGCATGGCCAAGAACGCAAGTGGTACACTTGCCTGTGGTGGCGAGTGCGTCGTCTCCCTGGTACGTCTCGTCAAAACGTCTCGTCGGTGAAAGAGCGTCTGAAAATCGTGACACGGCGACGATGTCAGTTCATGATTCAGAGTTCCTATTAAGGTTGTGTCTAGGTTATCGGGACTATCCTATTCATCAAAATCACATTTTTTAATGTATTTAGCCTAGTCGACGATCTACCCTAAGTGCACATGCGAGAAATCCATTCGTCGATTTCTACGGTTTTTACAACGTTTTAAAGAGGAGCGGAAAGTAAATTTAATTTGATTATGTTGCTAATTTTAATTAGGGTTTGATTATCTATTGTGTGGGTTACTACGAATTTAGGGGACCAACCTGAAAGTGACGATTGCACGAAGATCCGTCGTCCGATCTGGAAAGGTGGAAGCTTTGCGTCGTCCAGAAATTCCTAGGCCGCGGGTAGCGCAGCGAGGAATGTTGATTGTTGATGATGACGTTGGCCTCTGAAGGTGATGACGAAGATCTTGGCGTCTCCCGGGGTCGTCGTCGTCGGATCTGAGATAGGAACACCACGCGAGAGGAAGAAATGGATCTTGGAAGAAAGAGCGCGGCCGGAGCTTGGCCGTGAATCTCAGATCTGATGGGAAAGGAAAAACAGGAGAGGGGAAAGAGAAATAAGGATGGAGGAGGAGAAGAAAGGAGATCGGGTATCTCTTGTAGGTGTAGGGCGCACGGGAGGAGGAGGGACTTAGGGAAATGAAGGAGATAGGTTGGGGAAGACAATGGCTGGAAATAATGAGGAGAAAGGAAAAAGAACCACGCGTTTAAATAAGAAAACGAAACGGTGGCTAGGTCAAAACTAGGGTTTCGGGGGTCAGTTAGTCGGTCTGAGAAGGGTGGTTGACCGACTAGTTTGAGAACTAGTCGGTCGGTCGTCGAACTGTGACCGACTAGAAGCCAAACAGAGAACAGTGTCGGTACAAGGTTGATAGTTTTAGTCGGTCTGTAAAGGCTCGTCGACCGACTAGTTTGCAACCTAGTCGGTCGGCCAGTGTTCATTGACCGACTAAAGGATAAAAGTGGTCGACAGGAAGTTTTGAAAATTAGTCGGTCTGAGAAGAAAACTTAACCGACAAGTTCATCAACTAGTCGGTCGGTATTCGTTCTTAAATCAACTAATGATAAATAGTAACTCGACTGCATGAAATGATCTCTAACTTAGTCGGTCTACGAAGAAGTGTTGACCGACTAGTTTGACACTAGTCGGTCGGTGGATGAACTTAGACCGACTAAGCCTAAACAGTAACTCAATGGAAAAATCTGGCAGAAACTAGTCGGTCCATGAAGGGTTTTTGACCAACTAGATTGACATCTAGTCGGTCGGTCCTTGTTCTTGAACCGACTAAAGTGCACATCAAGTCTCCAAATGAAGTGCGAAGCTTCGGGATGGGTTCTGGGGACTCCTAAGATGGGTTTGGCTCCAAGACAAGAGCGTCATGAAGCACGCTTAGCTCCAGATAGGGGAAAGATACGGAAAAGAAAGAAAGAAGACGAACAATCACACACACACACACACTCACACATATATATATATAAATATCATCATACAAAAACCAGCCGTTACACGTAGCGGGCTTATGAGGAAGGCACAGATATGTGGAAGATATCCGACCTTGTGTATTGAAGTGAGTTAGAAGATTTAACTGACCAACCCCCTCAATGGAGGTATGATGGGGGTATTTATATGGCTGAGAGGCGGTTGTTCACCATCCTGTTAGCTGTCGAATCAACCCAGCTGGCACTCAAGCGCTGAAGCAATTGGTCGGCGAGCTATGTCAGGGATATTTCCTACATTAATGGTGTTAGATGGTGTCACGTGCATTAATGAGATGCGAGTGGCGGCCATCAGTTCTTGCCCTTAACCTCTAGCATTAATGGAGATTAATGGAGAGGAGGTGAGCCTACGTCACCCTGTCAGAGATATTTATGCTTGGTCGCCCTCGGGGGTGAGCTACAGATCGACGATTAAGCTCAGCTCCTCCAGAAGATGCTTCTTGTTGGAGAGTAGGCGAGCTTGTCCTTGGCACAGCGAGCTTGTAGGTCGAACGTGCGAGCTTCTTGGTTGACCTTGGAGGTGAGCTTGTGGCGGGCGAGGCGAGCTTCTCTGGATGGAGGCGATCTTCAGCTCGGCTAGTGTCCCATCAGGAGGGTCGGTGAGGTGTTTGCTTGGGCCCACAGTACATACGGTCCTTAATTTCATGGGCCGGTCTACAGGTCGTAACAATTTCCCCCGTCATTCAAGCTTGACGCCTGACTGCCGAATCTCAGAGGTCATGATGGCAATCCAGTGACGAGGAGAGTTCGAGGCGCCCGTTCGTTAGATAGATGACGCGTGGCTGAGGTGATTGAAGGAGAATTCGAGGCGCCAGCCCAGCCCGCTCGAATCTTGCCACATGGCCCATGTCAGACGGTGGGGATCGCCCGCCTCCTCCCATAAATAGAGACGGAGAGGAAGCGGGAGAGGCTTTTACCAGAATTTTCGAAACTTTAGATTCCCTGTTTGCATCGTCGAGAGTAGCTGTCGTCAATCGTCGTCATTTACCGGAGCTTCATTCGTTCATTCTTCTTTAGGTATGCTCTCGATCCCAGCAATGCCTTCGTCTGCTTCTTTCGCAGCTTCTTCCTCTTCGAATGTCCATGTTGAACAGCACCTCGGGGAGGTCGGCAGGGGTGATGCCCATGAGTTCTACCTGTGGTGTTGGAGATGCCGTTGAGGTCTAGGCTGGAGGGAGACATAGAAGTTGAACATGCTGTCGCTTCATCGTCGGTGATCACGAGGGATTGTAAGAAAGGAAAGGTACCCAAGTCGACCGCCAAGGCCACCAAAGCTGCCATGGTCACATGCGGCGTCGGAACTATGGCTGTGGTCTTGATGGGAATCCTGGCCGAAATGTCTCAGCTACTGCCCTTCGTGGTCCCAGAGATTCGTGCCAAGTACATCCGGCCCACCTACACAGTCTACTTCCCGAGCTCAGCAAGCGGGTTTGCTTCCCACGAGACTACAAGTTCGACGTGTACTACCCGACCTTCGCCTTGGGTCTCCGCTTCCCGCTCCATCCCTTCCTTCTCATCCTCCACTTCCTTGAACTCCCCCTCTTTCAATTGATGCCGAACTCTATCAGTGCGATGTTCGGCTTCCTCCTCCTCTGCTCCGCCCATGGAATAAGTCTGACGCTGCCACTCTTCCAGCACTTCTTTGAGGCGAAGAGGAAGGAGGACTACTACTATGTCTGTGCGAAGAGGGGTAGGCTTCTCGTCTTGAAGCTACCATGCAAGGTGAGGGACTGGAAGGAGAGATTTGTCTTTGTCTCGACTCTGGTGGATCTGGCTCTGAGGTCGAACTGGGGGACGCTGAATCCCTCAGTGAATACCGAAGTGGCCTTGGATGGGAGCGACCTGGAGAACGGCAGAATTCTGGAGGAGATTCCACGGGAGAACATGGTCTTCAAAGACCTGGTCGTGGATGAGATGGTCGTCCAAAACGTCTGCTTTGAAGGTACTCTGTGTGCTGCGAACATCATCTGAAAAGCTCACCCTGATCTATTCTCTTTTTTCAGGAGCGGCCATGAGCATGTCCATGGAGGAGGTGATGAGGAAGGTAAGGGAGGGGTCATCAAAGCAACCGCCGAGCAAGGGCAAGAGCCAGCGGCCCACCTCGAGGAGCTCGGCACATGCCGGGCAGAAGCAAAGTTTGGAGGCATCCGCTATCGTGCGGGTCGATAATGGGGAGCAGAGCAAGAAGTTAAGGAAGAAGGATGTGGCCACAACTCCTCTATCGCGCTCATGTGAGGGGGTAGCTAGCGGAGTAGTCAACCTCGATCCAGAGGAGCCCTCGATCAGCCCAGTGACCGTCGAGTACCAGGGGCCGCCGATCAGCGCCCATGCCGCTGTCTCCACTAGTTCGGCCGCCCCACTGAGACATCCGACAAAGTCAACCACTACCAGCCACCCTGTAGTAGCGACCTGGCCCAACGAATGCCCGTCGTATGGGCTGGGGAAGCTGGGCCATCCGAGCTGCACGGCCAAACTGGCCACCTT
Source organism: Scilla litardierei (assembly GCA_030789695.1). Classification (NCBI taxonomy): domain Eukaryota; kingdom Viridiplantae; phylum Streptophyta; class Magnoliopsida; order Asparagales; family Asparagaceae; genus Scilla; species Scilla litardierei. Next base: position 32,936 of record JAULAV010002618.1, on the reverse strand, counting down.
CAAGTCGACGAAGGAGGCAGTTCTCGCCATCCCGTCGAAGTCGATCGGCATGCCACGCTACCTGGTGGGAGCCCAGGAGTCTGTCTTCGATGAGGCCAGTGTGGCAACCCACCTGGCGAAGAATAGTGTGCTGCCGAGGGACCGAGAGGCACTGCAGGATGTCACTGTTAAATTCCTCTGTGACACGGCCATCTGGCACAGCATACAGATTCGTCGCCCTTTGCCCAAGATGCCGAACTTCTTCTTTCTCTGATATGTTCATAATTTTTGATCTTCTTTGTAGGCGATTGCCTCTCCAGTGTCCCTTCAACGACATTCGTCGAAGGTTAACCGATTCGAGGCGGCGCTTAGGATGAAGGTGGTCGCCCTCAAAGGCACCGAGGAGAAACTGAAGGATGCCACTGAGAGGCTGGCGAAGGTCCATGGAGATTATCCGACCCAGAAGGACGAGACTGACAGGCTGGAGAAGGCCATCGGGGAGCTGCCGGGGAGGGCCCGCGAAGAAGAGGCCCAAAGGGTTGCCGCTGAGAAGCTGCTGGCCTCAGCGAGAGAGGCAACTGGAACAAAGATCATCGAGCTGGAGCAACAAAACGTTGAGCTGGCAAAGGTCGACCTGGATAAGGTCAGGGTCCAGGCCATTCTTCAGTACCAGAACAGCGAGCTCGTCCCTGCGCTGACGGCCATGAGGGCAGAGGGCTTCGATGACGTTCTGGAGGCCAGCTTCGAGGGGGCGCATGCGAGGTTGGGGAAGCTCTACCCCAGTATGGAGATCGACTATGCCCGGCCGTCATCACTGTCCGATGATGAGGCGGAGGCTTCAACTGCTTCTGAGACCGAGGTGGTGGAGAATCTAGGCATCGACGATCAGGAAGGCGATCGGATGGACGCGATGGCCCCGGAAGGCGGCGATCAAGGGAGTGGTGGCCGAGTCAAGGCGCCATAGGCTAGGGCAAAAAATGTATGGCCGGCCCTGGGGTCAAGCCTGGAGTCTTGTTTGTTTGTTTTTGTTTAGACCGTGAGATGTAAAAAGTTAATATGAAATAAACTTGAAATTTTTTCTTACTGTTGTTCAATTTTTCCGTTGTGCAAACTGTGCTTTTGTATGTGTATGCCCCCAACATTCTGCTATTCAAGAACCCAAGGCCGAGGAGAAGGAGAATATTGTGGAGTTGCACGTCCGCTCCAGATCCGATGGTGAGCTGCCGAGAGGGGGGGGGGGCGATAGGGAGGAGTCGTCCCCGTGGCCTCTATTGGTGGGCAAGCTGCCCCGGAGTTCTTTGAGAGGGCGGGTATTGGGCCGTCGCCGACCCTGCAATCTCAATTCGGCTGGGTATTGGGCCGTCTTCGACCCCGCATGACCACTCCAGATCTGAAGGCGAGCTGTAGAGACGGGGGGCGATAGGGAGAAGCCTACCCCGCGACCTTATTGTTGGGTACGCTGCCCCAGAGTTCTTTGAGAGGGCGGGTATTGGGCCATCGCCGACCCCGCAACCTCAATTCGGGCGGGTATTGGGCCGTCGTCGACCCCGTATGACCACTCTGGATCTGAAGGCAAGCTGCCGAGAGGGGAAGCGATATGGAGGAGCCAACCCTGTGGCCTCTGTTAGTGGGCATGCTACTCAGAGTCCTTTGAGAGGGCAGGTATTGGGCCGTTGCCGACCCTGTAACCTCAATTTGGGCGGGTATTGGGCCGTCGCCGACTCCACATGACCACTCCGGATCTAAAGGCGAGCCGTCGAAAGGGGATGATAGGGAGGAGCCGACACCGTGCTACCCCAGAGTTCTTTGAGAGGGCGGGTATTGGGCCGTCGCCGACCCCATAACCTCAATTTGGGCAGGTATTTGGCCATCACCGACCCCGCATGACCACTTCTGATCTGAAGGCGAGCTACAGAGAGGGGGGACGATAGGGAGGAGCCGAGCTCGTGGCCTCTGTTGGTGGGCAAGCTGCCCTGTAGTTCTTTGAGAGGGCCGTTATTGGGCTGTTGCCGACACCGCAACCTCAATTCTGGCAGGTATTGGGCCGTCGCCGACCCTGTATGACCACTCCGGATCTGAAGGCAAGCTACTGAGAGGGGAGGTGATAGGGAGGTGCCAACCCCGCAGCCTCTGTTGGTGGGCGAGCTGCCCCTGAGTTCTTTGAGAGGACATGTATTAGGCAATCGTCGACCCCACAATCTCAATTCGGGCAGGTATTGGGCCGTCGCCGAACCCGCATGACCACTCTGGATCTGAAGGTGAACTGCCGAGGGTGATAGGGAGGAGCCAACCCCGCGACCTCTGTTGGTGGGCATGCTCCCCAGAGTTCTTTGAGAGGCGAGCTACTGAGCGTGGGGGGGGGGGATAGGGAGGAGCCGAGCCCCCGGCCTCTGTTTGTAGGTGGGCTGCCTGGAGGTGTGTGTTGCAAAGGCTTGGGCTTCCAGACATATATCCAACCTTCGCCGAGTAGGGGAGGGCTGAAATGCACATCCAGACAACTCACTGAGTGTACAAATGCAGTGATTTATTGAAAAATATTGACTGAATATACAAGCACATTTATTGAAAAAATTTGAGCAAATTCTTAGCATTCCAAGGATGTGCTAGCTCCTCGCCCTCCATGTTTACCAAAATGTATGTTGCTGGTCCCACGACGTCTGTTATGGTGTAGGGGCCTTTTCCACTTTGTGGAGAGCTTGCCTTGTCGGCTGATCTCAGGCCTAAAAGTGGCGTCCCGGAGGACGAGGTTGCCGATTCTGAAGCTTCGCTTCCTGACGCGGGAGTTGTAGTACCTTTCTATCCTTTGTATGCTTGATTAAACTTGTTAGCACACGATCCCTTACCTCGTCGACGAGCTCAATATTGATGTTGAGGCCCTCCCATTGGATTCTTCGTTGAAGTATTGGAGCCGGAGAGATTCCTCGCTGATCTCCACCGGGACGATCACCTCCGCCCTATAAGCCAGCATAAAGGGGATCTCGCCAGTTGACGCTTGTGAAATAGTCGACGGCCATGACGAGAAACTTCCTCCCTCCTGATTTCATGGGAAACGGGTCGAGGATGTCGAGCCCCCACTTGGCGAACGGGACCGGGATGAGGATTGGGATCAGATCAGCCGACAGGGCCATTATATGTTTGAAGAACCTTTGGCAGTCCCTGCATCGCTTCACATAGTTGGTGGCATCCTTCACCATGGTCGGCCAATAATAGCCTTGCCGGATCGCCTTGTGCACCAGGATGCAGCCTCCGTAGTGGTTCTCGCAGATCCCTTCATGGATCTCACGAACGACCTCCTCTGCTCTCCTGGGCCCAAGGCACTTCAGATAGGGCAAGATGTCGTATCTTGCATGGCGCTTCTGGTAGAGCACACCGTCGAAGATCACAAACATCAAGGCCCATCGATCAATCTTTCGTGCCTCCAGTCTGTCCTCTGGCAGGGCTCTGCTCTCTTGGTAGGCGACGATCGGGCTTATCCACGACTGCTCCCAGTCGATGCATATCAGTTCGCTCTCCCCCAGGCTTGGTGTCAGTAGGTTCTCGATGTAGATGGCTTTTCCAATCTCGACCAGAGAATAGGATGCCAGTTTGGAGAGGGCATCGACGTGAAGATTGTTTGACCTTGGGAGGTGCTGGACTACAGCCTTCTTGAATTTGAGTAGCTTGGTACGGGCGCACTTTAGATACAGATTCATCAGATCTTCCCTTGATTCGAAGCTTCCTTCAATTTGCTGGACGACGAGCCTTGAGTCGTTGATTAACCGCACATTCGTTGCCCCTAGCGCCCAGCAGAGCTTCAGCCCGTTGATAGCGGCCTTGTATTCTGCGACATCGTTGGTCGTTGAGAAGTTGAAGCAGAGTACATACTCCAGCAGGCTTCCCTCCAGGGTCTCGATCATGATGCTGGCTCCGCTTCCTGACCCCGTGGCCGACCTATTGACATGGACGATCCACAGCTTGCCTCCGGATTAGGTGGAAGTAGATGGAGGATTCTTGTCGACGAGCTGTTGATGTTGGGTGTCCGGTTGGGTGTCGGGCACCGCACCACCAATCTCTTCGATGGTGCACTCTTCCACAAAGTCTGCCGATGCTTGACCCTTGATCATCGCCCTGGGCTTGTAGATGATGTCGACCTCGCTGAGCTCGACACTCTAGTTCAGTATTCTGTCTGATTTATCCAGCCTCCTCAAATTCTTCTCAAGCGGCAAGTTGGTGTAGACAATGATGAAATTCGCTTCGAAGTAGGGCCGGAGTCTCCTTGCCATCACTACTATGCAATAGGTGACCTTCTCAATCGGGTTGTAGCGGGTCTCCGCCTCCCGGAGCACCCGGCTTGCATAGTTGATCGGCTGCTGAATCTCCCTTCCTCTTTGATCAGGACCGAGCTAACAGCTTCTTCAGTGGCGGCAAGATAGAGACCGAGCTGCTCCCTTTCCTCGGCTTGGCAAGCAGTGGTGGGCTCTACAGATAGGCTTTAAGCTCGCTGAAGGCTTGGGCGTAGCTATCGTCCCATTCCACTTCCTTCCTCATGCCCTTCGTGACGTCGAGGGCCTTCCGCAAGATTTTGAAGAAGGGAAGTGATCTTTCAGCGGACTTTGACAAGAATCTTCCCAGTGCGGCGATCCGGCCATTCAGCTTCTGTAAATCTTTGATCGTCGTTGGCTCACTTATGTCGATGAGGGCAAATATCTTGTCGAGGTTAGCCTCGATCCCTCTGTCACGCCCCGCTTCCCAAAACGAATGGAGGCGAAACGTGACTAAGGCCCGCTTAGGCCAGAGCTGCGAAGCTCGGACCCAATAAGCGTCTGTAGGGGTACCATTTTAAAAGATTTTCAGGTTCTTGCATTTTTATAGTTCGAAACAACAAAAGTACGGAAAAGATATTGCATTCATTAAATTAGAGATATGTTATCCAACAAGTACGAAGTCTAAAAGAAGCCTAAGCATGGCAACAAAAGTTTAAAGACAAACCGAAAAGTAGCAACCTCTGAAAGTGGCGACTAAAAGACCTCAAGGTCTGGTCCTTGTCAGGTACGTACTCTGATGACGACGTCATCGGCTCCACGTACTCCAGTGAGTCTGCCTCGTCCACGAACTCTGGCTCAACACCTGACGTACAGCACCAAAAGAAGGAACTGTACGTCAGGTCAGGTCTACAAAAAGGGTTAGACCAAACTGCAAGTGCATCAACTTTTAGACAACGTTTTACTGGTTGATTAGCATGCTGGGGTTATAACTGAGTAACAAACAGAAGTAACGCAGCAGGAAAGTAAAGCGCAACAGGTAGTAGTTGTAGCGTGTACTACCAACTACGGGACTAGCCTACAGGTGTCAAGACAAGACGTGACGTGACGTGACGGAAACAAGGCAGGACAAGACAAGTGAGACACGAAAGGGTTCACGCCTTACGGTTCGAGGGGGATCAGACCCTCTTGCCGTGCGCACGCTCAACCCAACCCCAAAACCCAAGACAAGACAAGACGAGACATGACACCAGTACAAGGGATCACTCGCTCTAGCTTGGCGAGTGCCCTATTGCCCGCAGGCTGAGAATCAGTACAAGGGATCACTCTCTCTAGCTTGGAGAGTGCCCTATTGCCCTCGGGCTGTGTATCAGTACAAGGGATCACTCTCTCTAACTTGGAGAGTGCCATATTGCCCGCACGCTGTGAATCAGTACAAGGGATCACACGGAGAGTGCCCTATTGCCCAGCGGGCTGTGCAAGACGGGACGGGACGTGACAAGACGGGAAGGGTTATTCTAGGGTGTCCACACACACGCACACACATGATAGCCCTATGATGTCAAAAGTTGTTGTTGTCGGGCTCAGACTTCGTCGTCAAGTCTGAGCCGTCAGGAGTCGTCCCGGACGCTATCATTTCACGTCCGGTTCTATTTGTTCACAGTTAACAATTCAAACCAACTAAGGCCTAAGCACGGCCAAAAAGTGCAAGTGGATACACTTGCCTGAAATGGCGAGTGTGTCATCCTCTCGAAGCGTCTCGTCCAAGCGTCTCGTCCAAGCGTCTAGTCCAAGCGTCTCGTCCGCAGAAGTCCGTTTGGAATATCGCCACGGCGACGGTGTCAGGTCTTAATTTCATCAAATCCTATTAGGTTTAGTTTCTAGGTTTTCGGGACTATCCTATTTGTCAAAAGTCACTTTTTGATGTTCAGCCCTATTCGACGATTCTATCCTATGTGCACAGTCAAAAAGTCCAGTCGTCGAATCTACTGTTTCAAAACGTTTTAAGGGTGCGGAAAATAAATTTAGTTACAGTTGTCCGATTTTTTGTTCGGGTTCAGTTTGCTACAATGTGGGTTTCACTACGAGTTGAGGGGACTAACCTGGTCTGACGTTCCGCGTGGATCTGGCGTCGGGTCTGGAAATGGCGGCGGATCACGTCGCGACTTCCGGAACGTCTCGTCACCGATTCTTTAGTATTCGCGTGGTCGAACGGTAAACGTGATCGTCTCTGCATCAAGATTTCAACATTAGGTTACATTAATGTAGCCGATTAACAAGTCATAACTATATACATAATACATCATAAGTTACATACAAGTTATTATCACTAATATACTAACATTAATGAAACTTACCGCTAATCTATATATATTACTAACCGTATATATGTACTACTACTGATAATACTAACATCTAACAAACTGATAATATAATATTAACATATATGAAAGATTACTGCTCTTACATTAGCCATATTAATACCCATCACATATGTTATTAAGGGCATGGGATGCTGTTCCAATAAAGATATTTGGTGCTGAACATCCATTCTCCCATCTTATAGGTCATTAATGGGGATGTGGTGATGTTCACATTTTACTAACAGAATGAGTCCATCCCTGAAATAACTTCCTGACGTCGTTGTATGCCCCTTAATAATTCGTACTGTTGTTTACTAACTCAAGTTATAACATGGTTACCGATCTGCTTTTCATGCCACATTGCTACCAACGGTACGATGTACTCATATAAAATCTAATCCTCTGATACCTTGATTACATGTTAACAAGTAACACCACCTATACATTACTAACTTAGCTAACAAAATCATCAGCAACTAGGGTTAAACTAATATTCAGTAAGGCTAAACTAACTTACTTCCCACTCATTACTATAAAAGATAGGCATGCAATTCTTAAATACATTACGATGTTTGTTGCCGCGTCCTTGCCTATAGGTTGACGGTGGAAGCTGGTTGCTGCAGCGAGCCCTGTCAGCAACAACGTCGAGTGGCGGAGCACGTCGAAGTGGTCACGTCGAAGGGAGGTGCATGGGCGCCGACGTGGTTGTAAGCTCCTGACGACGGGGACCCCGGCGTGGTGTTCAGGCAAGGGTGTCGGGGAGCTAGAGCGCAGGGCGTGGGACAGGGCAGGCGGTGGAGAACGGCACAGCAGGCGGCGTACCAGAGGGGGAGACGATGGCGGCGACCCTCCGACGTCGAGCGGCGTCGTATGGGCTGCAGCGGCGACGGGGGTCGCAGTCGGCGTCGGGAGGCACCTGCGACTCGTGCTGGGCAGTCGCCGGCGTCGGGCGGTGTCGTTCGACGTCTCAGGCTGTCGTCCGGCGGGAGGTCGCGGCGGTCGCGGGCTGTTGTCGATCGGAGGAGCGGCGGCCTGAGTAATAGGGGAGATGAACGTGAGGGTGAGGGGAAAGGCCTGAGGGCTTTTGAAGAAGAAATTAACGGCGGTTGAGAAAATTACTTAAACCTAGTCTGATGTGTCACGTGAAAGAATAGAGAAAATAGGTAGGGTTTTTAATAATATCAATTTTGATATTCACCTAGGGAAAATAGGGTTAAGTGTGGGAGATAGAGAGGGGGAGAGGGTGCAACCAGGGATAAGTCTGGGGCCAATAGAAAACAGTTTTAGAAAACAAATCATGAAATAATTTAAAAGATATAGCCAGATTTGGCTAACAAATTTGAATTTGAATTGATTGGGAAATCGACGGTCGAGGTTTCTCCGAGCGATATCTCGCAATCCGGGCGTCAGAAAAATAATCCGAAAATACCGGGGCGATCGTGGAGACGTGACACACAGATCTACGGAGCCCGATCATGCGTAACGTCTACCGAGAATTTACGTAAAATTGGAAACGGCGTTTCGAGTCAAATGACTAAAACGCCCCTATCATTCAAAGTCGTTTTGCGAGAAAACGAGCCGTGAAAAGACGTTCCCAAAGATTACTATAAAATTCTACACTCCCAAACGATCGCAATGGCATATCGCATCGCTCATGCCGGAGTTCAGAAATAGCCAGAAAGGATACGTGCACGATAAAGCACGTGCACGCAGGAAATACTAACGGTCGGAAAGCGGCCGTTACACCCTCGCTTCATGATCATGAAGCCGAGGAACTTTCCAGACTGAACGTCGAAGATGCACTTCGCCAGGTTGAGCTGCAGATTGTAGCATCGCACTTTCTGAAAGGTCTCCTCAAGATCGACTAGATGGTCCTCGGCCTTCTTGGACTTCACCAGCATATCATCGATGTAGACCTCCAGGTTTCTGCCGACCTGGTGGTGAAGATCTTGTCCACCATCTGCTGATAGGTTGCCCCAATGTTCTTCAAGCCAAAAGGCATCTTGGTGTAGCAGAATGTCCCGGTCAGTGATGAACAACGTCTTCTAATCGTCGTGGGATGCCATTTGGATTTGATTGTAGCCGGAGAAGGCATCCATGAAGGTCAGCAACTCATAACCGGAGGCATTGTCCACCAAATGGTCGATCCTGTGTAGCGGGAAGCTATCTTTTAGGCATGCCTTGTTGAGATCAGTGAAGTCCATGCACATCCACCATTTTCCACTGGGCTTCTGACGTGCGTTTATATTTCATATATTCACGCACGTTTTCTTTTGTGTTTCTCCGTGTTTTTCCGCCTTCTTTTATTCGATTTCATGTATTTTCTCGTTTTCTTTCAGTTTTCTTTGTTTATCCATGATTGCAGGGGATTGACCACGTAAGGGACGTTTAACGATGATATCCCAAGTCCCCGGAGCAACGGGAGAAGTCGCGCGTGATCCAGGGGGTCAAACGCCAAAGAATTCATCTTTCAGCCCCTCACCCGGTCGGTTGGTCATCTCCAACCGATCGGATGATGCACGCGTGCATCACCCGGTCTCTACCGCAGCTCATAAAGAAGTCACCCGACCGGTTCACAGACCGGTTCAGCGGGGGCCTATTCTCTATTTTCTCGAGCAAAATGCCAACCGATCGGGTGACTCTCACCCGATCGGTTCATCTGTAGCTGAAGAAGAAGAGCTGAAGACACGGACGTCGAACCGATCGATTCACCCGACTGCTCCAAGATCCAACCGGTCACTCAAGAACTCACCCGACCGGTTCATGTGATCGGGTGAAAGCTCGCTGTTTTATGTTATTATTTTGTAACGGATCAACCGATCGGTTGACTTTTCAACCGATCGGTTGATGCGAAAGTCTATAAATAGAACCCCTAGGGTTCCAGAAACGGGGAGCTGCTAGTTTTTTACTGTTTTATCTCCTTGTGACGGCTGTAATTGTTACTCTTTTGTAAGTTTTCAGATCTTTCTAAAATTTTAGTATTGTCTTTATTACTCTATTAATTCCGCATTGCAATTGTCCGATTATGATTCCGACGGTTAAATTTCATTTAGATCGCTTTTTCATGAATTTTTGTGAGTAGTTCCCAAATCTGGGATTTTGGTGGAAACCCCTTCGGGGGCTCTTCCTGATGCGTCCATAGGGTTAGGAAATCGATAGGGAGTAGGAATCTAACAGTTACGCGGGGTGTTTCATTGTCATCGGCGGGAAAAAGACCGCCTTTGACCGTTGGGCCAAGGGGGAATAAACTTGGCGGTTGACTCCCTAGCCATAGCTCACGCCCTTAGCGTAGACGCCGAATCCTAGCACGCGGGAGCGGCAGGATGAGACGTTGGGAGATATCGTTGCGGGCTTAGTGCTCCCAGGATCGATCAGTGTTAATGGACACGGGAGTGCCCACTGATCGAATCCGGGAAGTCCGGTGTATCATCCTGGGCACCGACCGGAATATCGGGCCCATGGGACGCCGGTAGCACTTTCAGAGGCATCGTCTCACCATTAGACCATAATCCCGATCGCTATCCATACCCGTAGGCCGTATCGGCGAGAGTCTCTCGTCGGGTTGGAAACCAAAGTCCCGGGTTTTCTTTCTTGTTGTTCATACCCTTTTATTTCCTTTCGTGAAAACCATTCACCGATTCGGGCTAGCTCGCCCCTCGGGGTGATTTAGGTCCTACCTGACCCAAGCACAACCTCGCCTCCCTGAGTTCGATATTCCCGCACCCTACACTAACCGTGAAACTTGCGTTAAACGACACCGCGCCGCCGTACGGTAAACGGGGCGCCGGTCAAGTTTATGGCGCCGTTGCCGGGGAGGCAACGTGCTTGTTATTTTAGGATCTCTTGAACCCTCGTGTCTAGCTCACATCCCTACCTCGCGATAATTTTCGCATTCTCCTTTTTCTTTTTTCTTTTTTTCTTATTTTTATTTTTATTTCTTATTTTATCTGTTTCTTTCCCACTTGTCGCTTCACGGGTGTTTGTTGTTTTTCATGCGCAGGAGTTCAAGGAGTCTTGACGACTTGATTCCCCTCAATCCAGAGATTAACGCCACCCTTAGGCGTTTGGCCGCCGAGAAGCGAAGAAGAGAAGATCCCGAATCCATGGAGGAGAACACCCCACCTCACAAGTCTCTGCTGGAGTACTCGATGCCATCCATCGAGTCGACTTCCGCCATCCGTTCTCCAGCTATTGCGGCCCAAAGCTTTGAGCTGAAGCCGTCTCTAGTGACATGGATCCAGCAGGACCAGTTTGCGGGTGCACCTATGGAGAGCCCGATCGAGCACCTAGACTCCTTCTTGGAGAAGTGTGACACCTTCCGGATTAATGGTGTCACTACAGAGGCTATCCGTCTGAAGCTGTTCCCTTTCTCTTTGCGAGACAAAGCCAAGCAATGGCTGAGGGGAAAGGACCCAAAAACTTTCAACACCTGGGAGAAGCTCTCCAACGCTTTTCTGACGAAGTTCTTTCCTCCGGGGAAGACCATGAAGTTGAGGAGTGAGATCTCCTCCTTCTCCCAGGCCAGCCACGAGTCCTTGCATGAAGCTTGGACGAGATATAAAGAAATCAAAGAAGATGCCCTCACCATGAGCTTTCGAAGTGGCAGATTATTAATCTGTTCTACAACGGGTTGAGGGATGACCTGAAATCTTCTATGGACGCCGCGGCTGGGGGTTCCTTCATGTCTAGGAGCGAGGAAGATGCCGGACATATTCTGGAAAATATGGCATCCAACAATGAGCGGTGGTGTGACGAGAGAGCCACACCTAGATCCGGGGGTATACACAGAGTCGAAGACGTCGACAAACTTTCAAGCAAGTTAGACTTGCTTTCGACCCAGATCTCCGCACTAATGGTAGGAGCCGGTGGGGCCGGTACACAGCAAATTTCTGCGGTAGAGTCCGAATTCTTTGGGGAATTCGACGGTGGTGACATCTCACCACCGTTGGATCAGGCGAGCGCACTATTTTACAACCCTACGGGAAATGCGCCGTATCCGCCAAGGACAAATTCCAACCCGGCCTACTCTCCAAACAACCGGAACCACCCAAACTTCAGTTACCGGCCACCATTTCAGCCCTCGCCGTCTTAGCAACCGCAGCAACAAACATATCAGCCGGCTAGGCCACAGCAGAGCCCAGTTCAGCAGCAACCATTTCAGCAACAACCTCAGCAACAATTTTACGCCCCCAGGAATCAGCAACCGTTCCAGCAGCAGCAGCAGTATGGCCAACAGAGGGCCGTCTCTCCGGTTGAGTCTCTCTTGACTCAATATATTACCAACCAGGAGAAGATCAATCAAAAGCTGGAAATGGGTCAGCGGACCCTCACGGACCAAGTAACCCAGCTGGGGGTATAAGTGGCGAACCCTGCAAGGTCACAAAACCAATTACCGCCACAACTGGAGGTGAACCCGAGGGGAGCAACCCAAACATCGGCACTCGTGCACGAGCACGCAAATGTGTCCGCTATCGTTCTGAGAAGCGGGACACAAATTCCTACTAGAGTGCCCCCTAGCAACCCAGAAGCACCATTGGTCGTTGAGAGACCGACCGAAAAATCAAATGACGCCGGTGCTTCGTCATCAAATCCTACGACTCCGGAGGGAGTCTCTGAAGAAGAGAAGAAGAAGGAGGAAGAGAGACCGAAAGTGTATAAACCCGTTGTGCCATTTCCACAACGGTTGGCTCAGGCAAAAATTGATGAGAAATATGGCAAGTTCTTCGCCATGTTCAAGGACCTAAGCCTGCAAATCCCCTTCCTAGAAGTAATCGAAACAATCCCCTCCTATGCAAAATTCTTGAAAGATTTGGTGACTAGAGGGTCTCGAAAGGAGAAAGTAGTGCTGACGGCGGAATGTAGCGCTCTTATTCAGAGGGCAAACCCGCCGAAACTCAAGGACCCGGGGAGCTTCTCTATTCCTTGCACGATCGGGGCGGTGAAGATTCATCGTGCACTCGTCGATCTAGGAGCGAGTGTTAGCTTGATGCCCTTGTCGATGTATAGAAGGATAGGAATGGGTGATTTGGAGCCCATCGGTATGACCCTGCAACTAGCTGACCGGTCGGTCAAATATCCGGTGGGAATTGTGGATGACCTCCCCGTAAATGTAAGAGGGGTGCATGTGCCTGTGGACTTTGTAGTCATGGACATGCCTGAAGACGCACACACCACCATTATCCTGGGACGGCCTTTCATGGCCACTGCTGGCGTTCTAATAGATGTGAAGAACGGAAAACTCTCTTTAAACGTCAGCGGAGAGAAAGTTGAGTTTGATCTGGGGTTGTTCATGAAGCACCCCGATCCCCCTGATGACCCTCGGTGCAATTTGCTTGAGGTAGAAGAGGAAAAAGCTGCTGAGGAGAGCTCCTGGGAGATTCTCATGAGAAACCCCCCCGATGACTTGGGGGATTCAGAAGATGGAGACGACCCTGAGAACAAAGAAGCTGCTGGAAAACTGAGTGCAGCAAGAACGACCCCTCCCGGGTTCCCCAAGGCTCCTCCTGCGAGGAGAGCGGGGAACGAGCACATGGACCTCACTATAGACGAGGTCCGGATCCTGAAGAAGATGGCGGGAGGCGCCAACACAAAATAAAAGCCCCCGGATCCCAAGAACAAGGGGAGGGTGGTCGAGCAAGTATTTCTCCAGCCGCCGACTACTCCAAGTGCCTTCAGCTCCAATGAGAAAGAGATGCCAAACTTCGGGCATCACCCGTATCGACCACCATGAGCATCTCTTGCGGGCGTCGAGCCAACGACGTTAAATAAGTGCGCTTCATGGGAGGCAACCCATGTTCTAAACTTTTTCCCCACTTTTAAGCGTTATTTTTGACTTTATTTTGTCTATTTTTATAAATAAAATCAGCCGCGAGAACATCCGTTCGGGGACTTAGACAAATCTTTTGGTTTTTGCAGGAACAAAGCCCCAACCGATCGGTTGATAACTCACCCGATCGGTTGGGATGTATCAGATACATGCCGAGATCTGTCCCCAAATGACCCGATCGGTTGAGTAATGAAGAGACCGGGTGACAGACCGGGTGAGCTGGGGAGAACTCTCGGAAGTTTTTTGGGAATATCAACCGATCGGTTGAGTTCGAGCGACATCGGTTGACGCGACCGGGTGAGCAGCCCTAAGTTATCGGGAAAATGAGTGGAGCGGCCAATCGATCAGTTGACAAGTCAACCGACCGGTTCGCCTGTAGCATTTCTTCGGCAAGAATTTCGACCTAACCGTCAACCGATCGGGTGACAAGTCACCTGATCGGTTCGACTTAAAACCCTATAAATACCCCCAACCGCCCGTTCGATCCGCACTCGCCATTTTCGAATCCGGATCCGCCGTTTCACCTCTCTCTCGTGCGCCTGCCCCCTTTCCTCCCTTCTTTCAACCTCAATCGCCTTTTCCCCCACCCCCTACCCATCCACCATCAATTTCTCTCCATTCTCCTCGATTCCACCCACACACAAAACCCTAACCTCCACCCGTTCTTCCCCAATTCCGAAACTTGCTGAAGAGATCGCTGCAGCTTCACAGCGCGCTCCAATCGAGTAGCATCGGGACGTCAACGAGCAACTATCCTCATCATTTGGGTAAACTCGCTCCTTTGCTTAATTTTAATCTTACCCCAAATATTCCATTTGCTTGTTAGTCGTATTTCTTGTTCGTGTTGAATTCATTGTACTCTTACGTCCCTACACACACGAACGACACCCACACGATGCCTCCCAGCCGTGCTAAGCCCACCGACGCCACCTCTTCGAACCCTAGGCCCACCCGTCGTACCCATCGCACACAGCCCACCACCTCCAACCCATCCACCACTTCCCCACCTCGTGCTTACGATCCCGAATATGGGATGCAATTCCAAACCGATGACCATGCCGACTGATTCGCGGCCATGGTCCTCCTAGCTGGTCAGGGTGGTCGGATAACCGAGGAATCCGTCGACCGAGACCTCCTGTTTCTTCAAAGCTTCATTCGCCACATCCGTGAAGACCCACCCGGCGTCTCCGAGCTCCACATTCCACCCCCCACGACTCCTGGTCCTCAGCGCAGGCCCCCGTCACCACCCCCAGAGGGTGGTGCCCCTGCTTGATTTTTCTCTCCCACTTTTGCCCCCCATATTTGTGCCCATCTGTCTTTTCGGGGCCCTACTTTGTCTCTGTTGGAGGGGGGGCATTCGGGTGTCGCTTTCTGATTTCATCTCTTTTGTTTTTTGACTCCCCCATGCACATCTCTGGATTTCATCGATCATATCATTTCGCTAGCACTATCTGGTCTAGCTTGGGGGACGTCTATTTTGGTGTGCTGTCGTGTTCTGTTTGCTTTTCTCATTTGTGTGTGTGTGTGTGTGTGCTTGTTTTTCATTTTTTGAGTGTCGTGTCATGTCGTGTGTTTTTATTTTTATTTCCGTATTGTTTGATTTTGATTTTGATCTTTCTTTCTTTTTCAGTTTCATCTATGTTTTTTCCTCGTTTTCATTTCTTTTTGTGTCAGTGCGTATCCCCCCCCCATTTTCATTGCCCTCCCGTACTCACTCATATTGCATTGAGGGCAATGCAAACTTCAGCTTGGGGGAGTCGCACTGTGTGCGTCGTTTGAGTCCTTTTTCGTTTTTTGTGTCGTTTTCATCATGTTTTTATTTTTTTATTTTCTTCTTTTTAGCTCTTTCTCCTAGAGATGAATCCTATGATGAATCGCCACAAAGTCACACACACCTAGCATTGCACCGATAATCACACTCACTAACCCTAGGATTTCGAGTCCTCTTGCATTTCACGCATCGTGGGTCCACTTAGCTTTTTGTGAGTCGTGTGTCGTGACTAGCATTTGGTGAGCTTCTGCTTTGTGATGTTACTTTATATACCTGTCCAGGAATTACCCCTAGATTATCATGCTTCGATTTGAATATGCAGTATTTGTTTCTACTATATGCATGCTATATTTATATCGTATATTTCAATTCGCATGCGTCGGGATTCCACAATTAAGGACTAGGATAACCCATTTAGCCCATGCTCTATTTAGTGAAAATAGTTTCATTTGCCCAAGTGTTTAGATTTCGACTTCTTTTTTGTTTTACTTGGTGCAAATCCCCTCGTCGTGTACCGTTCTCCCACTTGAGAGAGTGCACATGTGTATAGCCAAAAACCCAAAAATTCAAAAAAAAAGGAGAAAAGAAAAGAAAAACCCAAAAAGAAAAGTAAAGAAAAATTGTGTATAGCCCAAAATCCAAAAAAAAACAAATGCCCAAAACCCAAAAAAATTTCAGTGTGAATATTTTTTCCTACTTGCCGAGAATAAAGGGAAGGTGAGAATTTGCACAGAGTGTTCTTCTCCACATCATCTCAACCCCCATCGTTATCGTAAACACTTGGCTTAGGAATTTTTTAAGCTAGTATCTAGGCTATAGTGGTGTGATTTCCTTGACCCTAGTTGTGGAGTCCCCGATGCATGATACGCTTCTATTCCTACTCCTCTCATGCATGCTTGAACTTATATTCGCCGCTTAATTCAATTCGGATCGATATTTGGGTCATATCTAGGATTTGTGTATATCGAGCCTCATAGCACATTGTAGAAAGCGACACCATTTGCTAGCACACGACCACACTCACTCGCGCTTCACCGCGTGGGCCCACGACACTTATTTGGACTCGTTTTCCTAGGTTTAGTGGTGTGATTGGGCGTTTTCTTGCTTGGTGTGTCGTTTTTGATTTTGGTGGCTCTGATGGACGATCTAGGATTTAGAGTTTTCTTTTTCTTTCTTCCTCTCTATTTTCCCTTCCGAGCTCCTACTCTCACTCGTCTTCCTCGAGGACGAGGAAGAGTTCAACTTGGGGGATTTTGACGTGCGTTTATATTTCATATATTCACACACGTTTTCTTTTGTGTTTCTCCGTGTTTTTCCGTCGTCTTTTATTCGTTTTCGTGTATTTTCTTGTTTTCTTTCACTTTTCTTTGTTTATCCATGATTGCAGGGGATTGACCACGTAGGGGACGTTTAACGATGATATCCCAAGTCCCCGGAGCAACGGGAGAAGTCGCACGTGATCCAGGGGGTCAAACGCCAAAGAATTCATCTTTCAGCCCCTCACCCGGTCGGTTGGTCATCTCCAACCGATCGGGTGATGCACGCGTGCATCACCCGGTCTCTGCCGCAGCTCATAAAGAAGTCACCCGACCGGTTCATAGACCGGTTCAGCGGGGGCCTATTCTCTGTTTTCTCGAGCAAAATGCCAACCGATCGGGTGACTCTCACCCGATCGGTTCATCTGTAGCTGAAGAAGAAGAGCTGAAGACACGGACGTCGAACCGATCGATTCACCCGACTGCTCCAAGATCCAACCGGTCACTCAAGAACTCACCCGACCGGTTCATGTGATCGGGTGAAAGCTCGCTGTTTTCTGTTATTATTTTGTAACGGATCAACCGATCGGTTGACTTGTCAACCGATCGGTTGATGCGAAAGTCTATAAATAGAACCCCTAGGGTTCCAGAAACGGGGACCTGCTAGTTTTTTACTGTTTTATCTCCTTGTGACGGCTGTAATTGTTACTCTTTTGTAAGTTTTCAGATCTTTCTAAAATTTTAGTATTGTCTTTATTACTCTATTACTTCCACATTGCAATTGTCCGATTATGATTCCAACGGTTAAATTTCATTTAGATCGCTTTTTCATGAATTTTTGTGAGTAGTTCCCAAATCTGGGATTTTGGTGGAAACCCCTTCGGGGGCTCTTCCCGATGCGTCCATAGGGTTAGGAAATCGATAGGGAGTAGGAATCTAACGGTTACGCGGGGTGTTTCATTGTCATCGGCGGGAAAAAGACCGCCTTTGACCGTTGGGCCAAGGGGGAATAAACTTGGCGGTTGACTCCCTAGCCATAGCTCACGCCCTTAGCGTAGACGCCGAATCCTAGCACGCGGGAGCGGCAGGATGAGACGTTGGGAGATATCGTTGCGGGCTTAGTGCTCCCGGGATCGATCAGTGTTAATGGACACGGGAGTGCCCACTGATCGAATCCGGGAAGTCCGGTGTATCATCCTGGGCACCGACCGGAATATCGGGCCCATGGGACGCCGGTACCACTTTCAGAGGCAACGTCTCACCATTAGACCCTAATCCTGATCGCTATCCATACCCGTAGGCCGTATCGGCGAGAGTCTCTCATCGGGTTGGAAACCAAAGTCCCGGGGTTTCTTTCTTGTTGTTCATACCGTTTTATTTCCTTTCGTGACAACCATTCACCGATTCGGGCTAGCTCGCCCCTCGGGGTGATTTAGGTCCTACCTGACCCAAGCACAACCTCGCCTCACTGAGTTCGATATTCCCGTACCCTACACTAACCGTGAAACTTGCGGTAAACGACACCGCGCCGCCGTACCGTAAACGGGGCGCCGGTCAGCTTCTTCACCATGACCACATTGGCGAGCCACTTCGGGTAGCTGACCTCTCTAATGAATTTGGCCTCCAAGAGCCACTCCACTTCCTCCCCCGCTGCCTGCTTCTTTTCGCCTCCTGTCCCTCTCTTCTTCTGTCGGACTGGGTGTGCTTCGAGGTCGACATGTAGCTCATGGGGGATAGTCATGGAGAAGAAATTCGAAATAGATAACCTTGAAAATATTCATCGAATGGTCAGGATAGTCATGGAGAAGTTTCAACGATTGGCGATGGTGACATGTAGATTCACGTGATTCGAAAGGAAGGAAGTGAATCAAATAAAACATAAATATGAAGGGAAATAATTTAGTAAAACTGCTACAATGGGGTTCTACGGTCGATAACACGAAAGTGTAATGATCAGGAAAGTGATGAGTACAAAATCGTCAAGATGAATGCTGAAGTCTCATATAACTTAGTAAAATGTATTAAAGGTAAGCGCGATGAGTTATTCGAATAAGTTTTAATGGGATAAGTAAGAAAGAAAATTATAAATCGAATTAGGGAACAAATAGATATACGGTTCAGAATGAAATTAGTATATGAAAAGGGACAAGGTATTTAAATAGGTATGAAAAGTATAGGCTGGAAAATATTATAAAATAGTAATCAAACATCTCGAAAGAAGTTTCGAAATTCAATAAAAATGAATTCAAGTCAATGGGAGAGTATGAAGTCTAAGTATATATATATTAAAAGTTTTTGAACGAGTTTAAACTTAGCGAATGAGGAATATCAAAAATACTTTCAGAAGATTAAAGATTTGTAACGAAGAGATTTGAAAATTAACGACGATCGTCAAGTTGCAATCTCGTGAATCGGGGGTAAGGAAAATGGTCGTATGATCAAAACATAAATACGCCTAGTATATGACTCATGAAAATCTACGACGAACTCTTACAGTCGACCAACAAAAGATTGGGAAACTTAGCTCTAAGACTTTCTAAGGAACTAGACGGTAATGAACTGTGTTCAGCTTGACCCGAATTCGATGGACCCAAGCGAACAACTAAAGAAATTCTAGAAGTCTAATACGGTCAGAGCTAGGCAAGAACCATTAAGGTAGAACCTAAGACGACTATATAAATTTCTAGCATGGAGTCTAACTAACAATCAGAGACCTCTAACTAACAAGCACAGACGTCTAACTAAGTCTTACTATAGTCCTGATCTAATGGATTCCCTACTAAGCTGAGACAGATGTTCGGGCAACACGTCTACCAGCCACCTAAGACATAGTAACGATAAAAATTAGACTCAGGGCTTATGATTTGGATGTTTTAATTTATTTAATGGACATTCTATAATTATTATTGTTGTTCTGATAATTCGTAGTTGCAGTGACCTGCATGGGCCACTGTCACGCCCCGCTTCCCAAAAATATGGAGGCGAAGCGTGAGAAGGTCCGCTCAGACTTGAAGCTACAAAGCCGCAAGTCCGATAAGCGTCAATCAACATAAACTAGCAGGTCCCTGTAATGTGACACGGAACAAAGACAAGAATAATAGAAAGAGACAGATAATATAAAATTATAATCTCGATGTCCAGATAAGTTCAACAACCACAGAAATTCCACCAGGCAACAAAAGAGTCTAAAAGAAAAGGCCCAACATGGCCAACAAGGAATCTAACAACAAACGGTGCTACTCACCGACAACAACCACAACTAAAGGAAGAACAGCAAAGGTACACTAGGACTGGTCACCGGTGTCCTCGTACTCCACGTCAGCAACAGAATCGGGCACGAACTCCACGAACTCGTCGCCCTCAACAGAAATCTCTGGCTCAGCAACTAACATGCGACACCCAAAGAGAAGGGGCACATGTCAGCAACTCAACAAGACTTGTGCAAGGAAACTAAAGAAAGTAAAAACAACCTAGCAGTTCTAGAGTATGGTATAACATGACATGTTATGCAAGGTGAACAACAAGTAAAGTAAACAACAGTTTATGACATGGCATGATTTAAAGCATGGCAGGTAAAACATGGCATGGGCAAGTAAACATTTACAAGGACAAGTACAAGTATTGTAAGCACGTCGTGCACAGAGATTTCGCCCTTTGGCTAGAGTGGCTGTACGGGCCGACTCTTACGCTCAAGTGACCGTTTATCCCTACCCCTCCATGTGTATCGAGCCAGAGCTTTACCCCCAAACATGGAATTCTTGCTTTTGGATCACAAGCCAGGGAGTGTTTTTAACAAGGATGGCGTAGGGTTATGCCCGCATAACGGGTGCCTAGCCGGTAACACGGAAACACGGATTTGTACAAGGATTTGTAGCGTGTGCTACAATGCAACATGCAAACATGATATGTAAAATGGATGCACATGACAATTATTCGAAATGAAATTGCATACCGTTAAAGAAATTAAACATGACGGTCATTTCATGACACGATGTGACAATGGCAATTCTAGCTTCGTTGTCAAGCTAGAATTTGAATTTGCGCCTAGACCGCTATCATTTCACGGTCTAGTCTCTTTCATGCTAAAACAAAGTAATGGCCTAAAACATGGCCTAAAGCAAGGTTGGCAAGTTTCACTTGCCTGGTACCAAGGTTGTTGATCGTCGAGTCAAGATCGCTATTCTACGGGGATCTGGGTTCGCTGTTATGGCAAAACAGAAAATCAGATTTGAGAGTTCTAATCCGGTTTGTATTTGGAATCCTATAACGTCTAGTAATCAATTTTTATTAGGTTTTCTAAGTTACGGTGAGGGCTATGGGGAGATTAAATGTAGATCTACTAACCGTATTTGTAGCGGAAGAATGACGACCACGATGCCTACGAACTACAGGTAGAAGAGGATCTCGACGATCTCTGGGTAACCGTCGCCAAACCAAGCTTAGCACGGCAACGGAAAAGCGATCCGAGGGAGAAGTTGCGGCTGAAGGATCTACTGCGGCTGATCTAAAATGGATCTGGAGAATGGGGAAAATAGGGCAAATCTGGAGCAAAAGAGAAATTTAGGGTTTTTGGTGTCGGCCGACGGCTCGCAAGGTGATCGCCAGCGCAACGGAGGGTGAGAGGAGTCTCGGGAGGGTGAAGGAAGGCAAGGGGAAGATCGGGTATGATTGGTGAAGAAGATCGGCTAAAAAGAATTCGAGAAGAAATGAAAACGTATGGGGTTTAAATAGAAACAATAAGCGGCGGCTACGACTTAACCTAGGTTTACTGGGCAAACTAGTCGGTCAGTGAAGAGTGGTCGATCGACTAGTTTGGGATCTAGTCAGTCGGTCGCCTAACTGACACTGACTAAAATCAAACAGTGAACAGGGTTGGTACAGGGAAGGCAGAGTTAGTCGGTCTGTGAAGACCCGTCGACCTACTAGTTTGGGATCTAGTCAGTCTGTGAACGTTCATGAACCGACTAAAGGTCGAATAAGATAGATAATGGGTACTGACAGCTAGTCGGTCTGAGAAGAAACTCTAACCGACTAGTTTCTCAACTAGTCGGTCGATAGTTGTTCTTTGACCGACTAACTGTAAATAGTAACTCAGCCGAGAAAAAGGTACTCTGTACAAGTCGGTCTGAGAACAAGTCTTGACCGACTAGTTTCACAACTAGTCGGTCGATGAATGTGCTTAGACCGACTAATTGTAAACAGTAACTCAGTCGAAATTTAGTGAGAAGAACTAGCCGGTCTGTGAAGTGTTGTCGACTGACTAGATTGCAATCTAGTCGGTTGGCTCTCCTTCATGAACCAACTAAGATGCACGAAAAGTGCCGAATCAAAGCGCGAAGCTTCGGGAAGATTCCTATGGCCTCTAGGATCGCTCTAGCTCTAGGATAAGGACGCTATGAAGCTTAACGTAAGAATGTCAGACAGGGAAAAGCACACAAGAAGAGAACACCCAATATTATTCATATCATAGTCATTACAAAAACCGGTCGTTACAGCCACTAATAAAACCTGTCACGCCCCGCTTCCCTAAAATGGAGGCGAGACGTGAGAAGGTCCGCTCAGGCTTGGAGCTGTGAGGCTCCAGTCTGTAAAGCGTCTGGATTTAACCGAGTTCAGGTCCTTGCAAATGCGAAACAGAACAATAATAATAATAAGGAAAGAGAGACAGATAAAAATTTATTCAATCTCAGAATGTCCATAATAAATAAGTTCCAACATCACAGAAAAGCCACCAGGTTGGAAAGAAAAGAGTCTAAAAGGCCCAAGCATGGCCAACAAAAGTACAACGTACAGAAGGTAAAGGTGCTACGCACCGACAACTAACAGCAACCTAAAACAGAAGGAACTCAGAACAGTCTCTAAGACTGGTCACTGATGTCCACAAACTCCTCGTCAAACATGTGCTCAGGCTCGGCGTCAGCGAACACCTCGTCCTCAGCAATGGTCTCTGGCTCAGGGTCTAACATGTGACACCCAAAAGAGAGAGGGGCACATGTCAGCAAGTCTACAAAAGACTTGTACAAGGAAACTAAAAGAAAAGTAAATAACCTAGCAGTTCTAAAATTTATGCAATGACATGGCAAGTATTGTATGAGTGCAACAGGTAAGGAAACAAGAACGACAAGCATCTCGCATGGCATGGCAAGAGTAGAAAACTACTAACAATCACAAGTCACGTTTTCATGTCGTGCACAGAGTTCATGCCTTACAGCTGAAGTGGCTGTACGGGCACACTTCTACGCTGAGTGGTCGCTCAACCCTACCCCTCCACGTGTATCGGGCATTGGCTTTTGACCAACACAAATGGCCCGCTTCTGGATCACGAGCCAGGAAGTGTATTTGGCATAGGGTTGTGCCTACAACACAGGCGCCTAGCCTGAACAAGCAAGTACAAGTATAGTAGCGTGTGCTACGAATGCAACAATCAGACATGAATGGCACGACATGGCAAGCTGTAATTTAAATGCGTACAGATAAGAAATTTAAACATGGCAGTTACAAATGCATGGATGACGTGGCAGTATGAACAAGACAAGTTAAAGGGGTTGGACCTAGCTTCATTGTCAAGCTAGATCAAATGAGGTGACGGATCTAGTTTCGTTGTCAAACTAGATCAAATAGGCGTCTAGGCAGCTATCATTTCACTGCCTAGTCTCTTTTACGCTACGGTACAAAAGTGGCCTAAAACATGGCCTAAACAAGCAACGGGCAAGTTTCACTTGCCTGAATTCAAACATTTTGAATACACCGTCCAAATAGTCCAGTCTACCTATGTTCTCGGACCAGCCTACAGTCCCAAATTAAGTTATCTTCATTAGTAAATTATCAGACCACCAAAATTCCGAATTTTATCTTGTTTAACAAGGATGGGTTAGGGGTCCTAAGTGTTCATAAATTTATCCTTACATGACGCGAGAGCTACACTGGCGTCGGGGAGCGACGCCAGGGGTTGGAATAAAAGAACGCGCTCCAAATCCAGATTCCAATTAAGATTCCATCCTCGCCAATCCTTGGGCTGCATCCAGATTAGCGATCAAGATTCCAATCAGCGGGTAGGGTGCCGGTAGGCATTTTTACGGCTTCCGGGAAGCCGTATCAACTAACCGGGACGAACAGGTTGACACACGCAAGGTCTACGATGTTGAGCATCATAGGAGACGTTCATGACGTCGGAAAGCACCCCTTAGGAGCAGTGGGGGGCTGACAGAAGACCCCAACAGCGAGGGGATGGTGAAGCAACGTTACGACACGACGATACGTCGAAAAATACGCAAAACAGTGAACTCCCTCGCTGTTTCAGACGTGAACGGCCTGGGGGATGATGCAACGGCGTAGGGGGGTCATAGGGGACCCACGACGGAGGGGAGCGGCGACCTGCGGCAGCGCTGCTAGCTGATGCTGCTGCTGCGAGGGTGAACCGCGGCCGCTGGGTGTTTTTACGACGGTTTCCGGCGGTCTCCGGTGGTGATACGGCTGCCAGGGGAGAGAGGAAGGTGAGAGGGGCCGCCGGCGTGATCTAGGTTGGAGAAACGAAGAAGAGCGACGGTGCGGGGTTGTTTGCGTGAGTATGAAGTCGAGGCGACGCGGTTGTGTATGCTGTGAAAAACGAAATATCCCTAGGTCATTTTTTATAGGTAGAGTGCATTGAGAACGTGGGGCCTGAGAAAGAAACGTGGGTAGGGCTTTTGGGTTTATTTGCTTTAAGGAATTTTGTTTTAAACTATTAAAAGCCCAATCCCAACCTCTCACTTTCTCCTACCAGGTGCATGCGGCCAAGCTAAGCAAGGGGGATTGGGCCAAGCCCAAATCTGGTGTAATTTATTAATAATCAATCATTAGGGAGAAATACTATGAAACTTAGGGTTAAAAAATACAATGGGTTGGGCCAAAACGTGAAAGTAGGTCAAACAAAGTCCAAAAATTGTGAAATAAATACTGGGGTGACCGGAACGACGGGAGAAAGAAGACAGAGAAGACGGATCACAATTTCGATGACGAGAAACGAAATTAAAAATAGAAACGTCTCACGTCAAAAGTGAGAATCGCGACGTCTCTTCAAACAAGGTCAAATCGTGGGAGTACGACCCGTGAAATGACGTTGCAAGTCAACACCACAATTTTAATACTCTCAGAGAGGGTCACAATGACATATCACACCATAGGGTTCGGATACAGACAACGTCTAAAATAATTACGTGCACGAACAAGACTACGTGCACGTAAAGTGTACAAAGGATACGGGGTCCAAAAGCGACAGTAATCCCAGTTGGGCACACGTCGGGGGTCGGCTTGCTAAGGACGCAACCAAGTGCTACGGACCTAACGACTTAACGACACGACTCACACACAAAGCAACAAAACCAATCAGGTACCCGAAATTGCTATACGCACAGCCGTATAACGAATAGTGAGTACCGACCGTTACACGGATATCACCACGTGGCCCACATCAGACAATGGGGATCGCCATCCTCCTCCCATAAATAGAGACGGAGAGGGTGTGGGAGAGGCTTTTACCAGAATTTTCGAAACTTCAGATTTCCCATTATATCGTCGAGAGCAGCTGCCGTCGATCGCCGTCGTTTTTTGAAGCTTCATTCATTCATTCTTCTTTAGGAATACTCTCGATCCCAGCGATGCCTTTGTCTACTTCTTCCGCAGCTTCTTCCTCTTCAAATGTCCATGTTGAACAGCACCTCAGGGAGGTCGGCAGGGGTGACTCCCCTAAGTCGGAACCGGTGGTGTCAGAGATGCCGTCGATGTCTAGGCCGAAGGGAGACACGACAGTTGGACTTGCCATCACTTCATCATCGGTGATCACGAGGGACCCCAAGAAAGGGAAGGCGCCCAAGTCGACCGCCAAGGCCGCCAAAGCTGTCATGGTCACAGGCGACAGTTGAACCACAGCTGTAATCCCGGCAGGAATCCTGGCCCAAATGTCCCCGCTGATGCCCTCTGTGATCCTAGAGATTCGTGCCAAGTACATCTGCCCCCTACACAGTCTGCCTCCTCGAGCTCAGCGAAAGGGTTTGCTTCTTATGGGACTACGAGCTCGGTGTGTACTACCAGATCTTTGCCTTGGGTCTCCGCTTCCCGCTCCATCCCTTCTTTCTCCTCATCCTCCGCTTCCTTGAACTCCCCCTCTTTCAATTGATGCCGAACTCCATCAGCACGATGGTCGGTTCCTCGTCCTCTGCTCTGCCCATGGAATAAGTCCGACACTGCCTCTCTTCCAACACTTCTTCGAGGTGAAGAGGACGGAGGATTACTACTACGTCTGTTTGAAGAGGGGTAGGCTTCTCGTCTTGGAGCTACCGGGCAAGATGAGGGACTGGAAGGAGAATTTGCCTTTGTCTCGACTCCGGTGAATCTGGCTCTGAGGTCGAACTGGAGGACGCTGAATCCCTCAGTGAATTGCAAAGTGGCCCTAGAGGGGAGTGACCCGTAGAATGCCAGAATCTGGAGGTTATCCCAAGGGAGAACATGGTCTTCAAAGACCTGGTTGCGGATGAGATGGTCGCCCATCACGTCTGGTTTGAAGGTACTCTGTGTACCACGAACATCATCTGAAAAGCTCACCCTGATCTGTTCTCTTTTTGCAGGAGCAGCTAAGAGCATGTCCATGGAGGAGGTGATGAGGAAGGCGAGGGAGGTGTCATCAAAGCAACCTTTGAGCAAGGGCAAAGGCCAGCAGCCTGTCTCAAGGAGCTCGGCACAGGTCGGTTAGAAGCAGAGTCTGGAGGTGTCTGCTACCGCTCGGGCCGAGATAGGGGAGTGGAGCAAGAAGTTAAGCAAGGAGGTTATGGCCACAGCTCCTCTATCCCGCTTGCACGAGGGGGTAGCTGGCTGAGTAGTCAACCTCGATCCGGAGGTGCCCACGATCAGCCATGTGACCGTCGAGTACCAGGGGTTACCGATCAGTGCCCTTGCCACTATCTCCACTAGTTCGGCTGCCCCCATTGAGACCTTCGATGGTGCCATCCTATAGTGGTGTCCTAACCTTACGGATGCCCGTCGCACGGGCTTGGGAAGCCGGGTCATCCGAGCTGCGAGGCCGCACTGGCCACCTTCAAGTCGACGAAGGAGGCAGTTCTCGCCATCCTGCCGGAGATGATCGTCATGCCACGCTACTTGGTGGGGGCCCAGGAGTCTATCTTTGACGAGGCTGGTGTAGCAGCCCGCCTGGCAGAGAATAGTGTGCTGCTGAGGGACTAAGAGGCCCTGCAGGATATCTGTGCTGAACGCCTCTGTGACACGGCCATCTGGCACAGCATGCAGGTTCGTCGCCCTTTGCCCAATATGTCTAACTTCTTCTTTCTCTGATATGTTCATAATTTTTGATCTTCTTTGTAGGCAGTCGTCGCTCTGGTGTCCCTTCAACGACACTCATCGGAGGTTAACCGGCTCGAGGCGGCACTCGGGAGGAAGGTGGTCGCCCTTAAAGGCGCCGAGGTAAAGCTGAAGGACGCCATCAAGAGGCTGACAAAGGTCCATGGGGATTATTAGATCCAGAAGGACGAGACCGCCAGGCTAGAGAAGGCCGTCGAAGAGCTACGGTAGAGGGCCCGCGAAGAAGAGGCCCGAAGGGTCGTCACTGAGAGATGCTGGCCTCAGAGAGAGAGGCGACTAGAATGAAGATCACCGAGTTGGAGCAGCGAAACATTGAGCTGGCAAAGATCGACCTGAACAAGGTCAGGGTCCATGCCGTTCTTCAGTACCACAACAGCAAGATCATCTTGTCCTTGCTAACGGCAATAAGGGCGGAGGGCTTCGATGACGGTCTGGAGGCTGGCTTCGAGAGGGCGAAGGCAAGGCTGGGGAAGCTATACCCCAGCATGGAGATTGACTTCACCTGACTGTCAGCGGCATCCGATGATGAGGTGGAGGCTTCAACCACTTTTGAGGACGAGGTGGCGGAGATTCCAGGCAACGATGATCATGAAGGTGACTGGGCAGATGCACGGGCCCCAGAGGGCAGCAGTCGAGGAAGTGGCTGCCGAGTCGATGCACCATATGTAGGGCAAAAATGTATGGCCGGCCCTGGGGCCGAGCCTGGAGTCTTGTTTGTTTGTTTTTGTTTAGACCCTGAGATGTAAAAAGATAATATGAAATAAACTTGAAATTTTTTCCTTACTGTCGTCCGTTGTGCGAATTGTGCTTTTGTATGTGTATGCTCGCAACATTCTACTATTCACGAGCCCAAGGCTGAGGAGAAGTAGAATGGTGTGGAGTTGCACATCCGCTCTGGATCCGATGGTGAGCTACCGAGAGGGGGGGGGGGCAATAGGGAGGAGCCAACCCCGTGGCCTCTGTTGGTGGACGAGCTTCCCTGGAGTTATTTAAGAGGGCGGGTATTGGGCCGTCGTTGACCCCGCAAAACGGGTATTGGGCCGTCGTTGACCCCGCAACCTCACTTGGGCCGTCGTTGACCCCGCAACCTCACTCCGGATCTAAAGACGAGCTGCCGAGAGAGGGCGATAGGGAGGAGCTGACCCCATCTCCTCTGTTGGTGGGCGCACTGCCTCGGAGTTCTTTGAGAGGATGGGTATTGGGTTGTCGTCGACCCCGCAGCCTCAATTCGGGCGGGTATTGGACCGTCGCCGAACCCGCATGACCACTTCGGATCTGAAGGCGAGCTATCGAGTGTGGGAGGGGGGGCAATAGGGAGGATCCAACCCCATGGCCTTAGTTGGTGGGTGCACTACCCTGGAGTTCTTTAAGAGGATGGGTATTGGGCCGTCGCCGACCCCGCAACCTCCATTCGGGCAGATATTGGGCCGTCGTCGACCCTGTATGACCACTTCGGATCTAAAGGCGAGCTTCCGAGAGTGGGGGAAATAGGGAGGAGCCGACTCTGTGGCCTCTGTTGGTGGGCGCGCTGCCCCGGAGTTCTTTGAGAGGACAGAGATTGGGCCGTCACCGACCCCACAACCTCAATTCGAGTGGGTATTTGGCTGTCACCGACCCCGCATGACTACTTTGGATCTGAATGCAAGCTACCGAGAGGGGGGGAGAGCTGACCCCGTGACCTCTGTTGGTGGACGCGCTTCCCTTGAGTTCTTTGAGAGAGCAGGTATTGGGCCGTCACCGACCCTGCAACCTCAATTCAGGCGGGTATTGGGCCGTCGCCGACCCTGCATGACCACTCCGGATCTAAAGGCGAGCTGTCGAGAGGGGGGTGATAGGGAAGAGCTGACCCCGCGGCCTCTGTTGGTAGTGAGCTACCCCGGAGTTCTTTGAGAGGGTAGGTATTGGGCCGTCGCTGACTCTGCAACCTCAATTCAGGCGGGTATTGGGCCGTCGCCGACCCTGCTTGACCACTCTGGATCTGAAGGCGAGCTGTCGATGAGGGGGATAGGGAGGAGCCGACCCTGTGGCCTCTGTTGGTGGGCAAGCTGTCCCAGAGTTCTTTGAAAGGGCAGGTATTGGGCCATCGCCGACTCTGCAACCTCAATTCGGACGGGTATTGAGCCGTCGCCGACCCCGCATGACCACTCCAGATCTGAAGGCGAGCTGCCAAGAGGGGGTCGATAGGGAGGACCTGGCCCTGCGGCCTCTGTTGGTGGGCACGCTGCCCCGAAGTTCTTTGAGAGGCGAGCTACCGAGAGGGGGGCGTGGATGAGTCGACCCCACGGCCTCTGTTGGTGGGCGAGCTACCACAGAGGTGTGCATTGTGAAGGCTTGGGCTTCCAGACGTATAGCCGACCTTCATCGAGTAGGGGAGGGCTGAAATGCACATGCAGACAACTCACTGAGTGTACAAACGCAGCGATTTATTGAAAAATATTGATTGAATATTGTAACGGTCACTTTTCGACCGTACGTATTTTAGCGTGTATTGTAGTTTCGTGTGTGTATTTTTGTATTTGGTCTTTATTATTGTCATCTGTAACTCAGACGTGTGACCGAACCCCGTTTTCACGACCCTCTCGGAGGCGCGATCGCCCCAGTATTTTTCCTTTTAATTTTTGACGTCGAGGGACCAATCTGCTATAACATCAATATTAAATATTGAGATATCCTTTTAAATTTTGAATTTTGAATTCTGAGTTACGTTGTAAAGCAACTTATAACTATTAATTACTCCTACCCCATAATAATCTGTTTTAAATTAACATCTTAATGTTTTTTTCAAAAAATGAAAGGGATCATTCAGAAAATATTTTTGGTATCGAAACCTTAGCTAAATCCTAACTAATTCCCCTTAAATCCTTGCTGACCCTATCTCTCTCCCACGTACAACTCCCCTACGTTCTCTCTCCCCCAAACGCTACTCTATAAAAACCCAGGAGGAGAAAAGCTCATCTTCTCTCATTATTAAAACCCAAAACAAAACTTAGCTACTCTCCTAGCTTCAACCGCACAAATAGAACCCATGCCTTCAAGTGCATGCTGCTACTTTAAAAACTTAAAGAAACCTAAAGCTACCTCTCCATTCAACTTGCAAGAACCCCGAGGCTCTTACGCAACAACCCTCCCTTTCATCCCCAGGCCGCGTAACACCCCTTCCCAGCAAAACCACCTCAGGTCGCCATCTCCTCCTCCACGCGAAACCCTTGACCTCCTGTCCTCCACGTACGACAGCCCCTCTAGCTCCCCCAGTCCGGCCATCCCCAGGCGTCGGCCTCTCCTCTCCCCCTCCCTGGCCGGCGACCCCCCTCACGAACCCAGTTCTCTGGCCAGCCCCTCTCCAAACTCCAGTCGCCCAAAGCCAACCCCACTCCCCATCACCAGGCCGTACAACCCTCCAGGGTGCTAGACCGCTGCCTGCTGCTGCCCTGCCAGTTGCAGCCCTCTGTCCGCCTCCCTGACCGTCGATTTCCCCTCTCAGCCTGTTGCCGGCCACCCCTCCATCTACAGATCCCCTTTACCTTCAGATCCGAAACCCTAGTTCCTTGCCTAGCCTTCTTTCTCCCAGCTTGTCGACATTCGATGTCATCACCGCTTCTCTGCCTACTCGTAGCCGAGGTGACCCTGACGACCTCTCCTCACTGCACTACCCATAGTCAAGGAACCGAAGCCGCGACGCAATCCATTACTGCTTCCGTAACCGACTCCAGATCTACGCGTGATCGTCATACTAGCGAACCGTAATCGATGCACTGCCCGAGACGAGACACCCCCTACGGATTCACTTCTCGCCACTTCAGGCAAGTGTGCCCACTTGCGTTGAAACGGCCACGTTTAGGCCATTACTTTCCTTAGTTTGTAAGATATGAACAAGCGACCTAGACGTGAAATGATAGCATCTAGGATACCCTCACGAAAGATTAGACTTGATGACGAAGTCTAGGCCAATATGATATAACTGCCATGTTTTAACGACATCTTAAAATAGACTTGCATCATTCTTGCCTTGCCATGTAACTTTATGCATGAATTGTTTTGAACCTGCGAGGAATAAGGCACTCTCCTAGTAGAGAGAGTGATCCTTTGTACGGATAACCTGCGGGGAATAAGGCACCCTCCTAGCAGGGAGAGTGATCCTTTGTACAGATAACCTACGGGGAATAAGGCACCCTCCTAGTAGAGAGAGTGATCCTTTGTACAGATAACCTGCGTGAACCCTAGGACACACACCGTCTTGTCTTGTAGCCGGTAGCACATGCTACGGCCATTGCCATGCCGCGGCCATTGCCATGCCACGTTTACTTTCTTGCACTATCTTTTACTTTCCTGCCATGTTTATATAAATTTTCATGCTGACGCATCTCTTAATCTGCCATGTAAACAATATTTAATAATTGTCTTTAATTTCATACACCTTGCAGTAGAGTCTTTCTTACAATTCATTTATAGACTCTGCCTGACGTACAACTCCTCCTCTATTGGGTGTTGTACGCCAGATACTGAGACAGAGTACGCAGACGAGGAGACAGTACTTGAGGACTTGGAGCAGGAGGACGTTGCTCAGGAGTACGACTCGGACGAGAACCAGTCTTAGAGCTTCTTCCTGTTGCTGACTTGAAGTTTCCAGCTTTCTAGTTTGGGTGCGTAGCGCCAGTAGTTTCCCTTTTCAGTTGTAGCCATGCCCGAGGGTTTCTTTTATTAGACTTCTTTTGCACTGCTGGATTATTATATTGATGAATGAATGCCGATGGTTCTCTTTGA
This sequence comes from Scilla litardierei, assembly GCA_030789695.1. Classification (NCBI taxonomy): domain Eukaryota; kingdom Viridiplantae; phylum Streptophyta; class Magnoliopsida; order Asparagales; family Asparagaceae; genus Scilla; species Scilla litardierei. The sequence continues at coordinate 1,389 of JAULAV010002618.1, read as the reverse complement.
GTACTCTTATTATTCTGAACGGTAATGCAAGAACCTGTACATTGACTGGTGTATCCCTACAGACGCTTATTGGGCTCGAGTTTCACAGCTACAGCCCATGCAGACCTTTGTCTCGTTCCCGCACCCGTATAATAGGAAGCGGGGCGTGACAGATTTTTGTGGTGGCATATGCAGGTTTGCGAAAAGTTCAGAACGATAAAAGTACTCGCATTCATTTAATATCTAGTTTAACACGTGCAAAGTATAATTTGGATTTTCCTTGTCAACAGGATGGTAGGAAGATGCACTAACCGAGCCGGACCTCAGCTGACGGGGCCATGGAAGGCCAAAGTGGTGAATTCCACCAATTTCTGGGGGTCATGAGAGAGATGCTGGATGTTCAGCACCACTTGGTTGAGCAGACTCATCAGGCTGCCCATGCTGCTAATGCTGCACCGCCTGCCCCTCGAGCTGCACCTGGAGTGAACAGTTCAATGAGCTGCAGCCGAGGACTTTTTCTGGGAAGGAAGGACCCCTAGACGCTGACGAGTGGATCCAGAGCATAGAGGACAAGCTGATAGCTGCCAACATACCTGAGGAGTCCAAGGTGGAGACAGCGAAGCTACAGCTGACTGATAATGCAAGGAACTGGTGACGCTTAGAGGAGAAGCGTCTGGAGAAGCCAGTTAAGTGGGACACCTTCAAAGCCATGTTCAAGGTGAAATACTTTCCTAAGGCTACGAAGAGGGAGCTCTTACAGTAGTTCGTGAATCTGACAAAGTGGAGTATGAAAGTGGACGAGTATGAGGTGGAGTTTGAGATGCTCAACTGTTTTTACCCGCATATGGTCAAGAGGGCATAGAACCGAGTCAATCGGTTTTACCAAGGGCTGAACCCCAATATCCAGGCCTCTATGACTTCGCAGACTTGACCACTATGGAGGCTGTGCTGGATGCAACCAGTAACTATGAGGCTGAGGCAAGACTTCTTGATCCTCCTGCTGGTGGAGGAAAGCGACAGATGGAGCAGTACAGGCCACCAGCTAGGCCTGCAGTGCGGCCCAATCAGTCAGTGCCTTTCAAGAGGCCAGGAGTACCTACACAGAGCCAGACCAAGGGTCCATGCCATTTTTGTGGCAAGCCGGGGCATCAGCAGAACAATTACAGGAAGAAGCTGGGTTTGTGTCTGGTGTGTGGAGATGTCACACATGTTGCTAGAAATTACCCGAGGTTACACCATGTTGTGGGCAGAGCACCAGCCCCAGTGCAGCGTAGAGTGCCTGCTCCTATTCAGAGAAGATCTGCTGTTCGTGGACCCCCTTTGGCACCACTGAGGTAGGCTTACCAGTAGGCATTGCCACCTCGGAGGCCGGCATATACCATGACAGCCGTGGAGGCTGAGGACGTGGAT